>JANPWX010017552.1:0-14018 GCA_024734555.1 Trochalopteron elliotii
CGAACGTGTTGATCACCGGTGGGCACGGCGGCGGCAGCGGGGCGGGGCATGGCACGGCCCCATCGCAGCCCGGGGTGCTGTGGGATGTGGGGTCCAGCCTGGGCTCATTGCGGGCCTGGGGTCCCAGCCCTGGCGTCCCAGCCCTGGCCCAGCTCGGTTCGGGGTGATTCGTGGCGTGGCGTCCCAGCCCGGGGGGATTTGGGGTCTGGGGCGCCGGCCCCATCACAGTTCGGGGTGGTTTAGGTTGTGGGGCAGCAGCCTGACTGGTCTGGGGTGTGGGGCCCCAGCCCGGGGTGGTTTTGCAGCTCTACTCCTTCATGAGAACGTGGGACTCCTTCATATTACCTGAAGGTTTTCAGATGAATGGAGATTTCTCTTTGAACCCTCACGGTGTGAGTTACATTCCTGCACTCAGTCAGAGTTCTCTCTCTGTTTCCCTGTTTCATTCCCCTCGCCTGTTTCTCTTTGTCCTTTTTTGGCTTTTTGCCTTTTTTTTTGTCCAGCTTTTTGCCTTTTTTTTTTTTCATTCCATGAACTCTCCAGTGTGGGCTGTCAAAAGGTTCCAGTTCACCTGTCGGGGGATGTTTGAGGGGACCTGCAAGCTGTCCCCTTACATTTTGCTGTGGGTTTGATCTCCAGGCACGCCAGGAGTTGGGAAAACCACTCTGGGAAAGGAGCTGGCATCCAGAGCAGGGCTGAGCTACGTCAACGTGGGGGACTTGGCCAAGGAAGGTGCTGTGTCACAGCAGTCCCCTGAGCACGGGGACATGCTGCTCAGTGTGATTCTGCTGGTGGTGTCTTGTGCACTGTTTGCCCCTGCACACCTGTCTGGTGGCTGTGACAGCTGGGGTGTGCAGCTGGAGAGGAGAAATCTCTGGGAGACCTCAGGGCCCCCTCCAGGGCCCAATGGGGCTCTGGGAGAGCTAGAGAGGGACTCGGGACGAGGGATGGAGGGACAAGACACAGGGAATGGCTTCCCACTACCAGAGGGCAGGGTTAGATGGGATATTGGGAGGGAATTCCTGGCTGGGAGGGTGGGGAGGGGCTGGGAAGTGCCTCCAACCCAACCCATTCTGTGTATTAAATGAATTTACTTCAGCAGGCATGTCTGTAGCAGCATGCTTGGTGCTAAATTATAAATAATAAACTTACCCATAGATGGATTTGTAAACTAAGTGTTCCCTACCCTGAACTCTGCCTTTTGCCTGCAATCTCCTGAGACAAACTAAACAAAGTAAATTAATTGTGGTAAATTAATTGTGGTAACTGCTCTGCTACCCAACGAACGTCTGCGGGTTCTCTCTGCTGCAGGAGAGCTGTATGAGGGCTTTGATGAGGAGTACGACTGCCCCATTTTGGATGAAGACAGGGTAAGTCCAGCCCCTAACCCCAGCCCTGCAGCGTTTTGGCAGTGCAGTGCCAGCCCTGTCTGTTGCTGTGCAGGTGATTGATGAGCTGGAGGAGAGGATGAGCGAGGGAGGCGTGATTGTGGATTACCACGGCTGCGACTTCTTCCCCGAGCGCTGGTTCCACATCGTGTTTGTGCTCCGCACGGAGAATTCCTGTCTGTACGACAGGCTGGAGAGCAGGTGTGTCACTGGGGCAGGTAACAAATAAAGTGCTCTTGTGGGGCTTCACTTAGGGCATAAACCACTGATTCTCAAAAAAACACCTCCACTTCTCTGTGCCTCAGATTGTCTTGGTGCTCTTGTTCTCCAGGGGCTACACGGGGAAGAAGCTGCAGGACAACATTCAGTGTGAAATTTTTCAGACTCTATATGAGGAAGCTGTGTTGTCATATAAAAAGGAAATTGTACACCAGTTGCCCAGCAACACTCCAGAGGACCTAGAAAGAAATTTGGATCAGATTATGCAATGGATTGAGCAATGGATGAAGGACAACAACTGACTTTTTGTGAAACAGTAACTGTTGGATCTCTTCTTGGGAGGGAGGGTTTAATAAATGATATTCTTAATCTTGTATTATAAATGGACATTAATTTTGTTGTAACTGGCTGGGGAGTAGAAGGTTCAGAGTAGCCAGGTTGTGAGGATTTGTAACAGCATCCTGAGAGGCAACAGGAGAACTGATACAAGTGACTGAAAGGATAAAAAGGAGGCAGTTGCCCTGAGTAGCAGGAGTTGTATTTGGTAAATGAGAATTCTTTGGACCTTACAATTAAAACCAAACCATGAATTCCCTGCAAGAAAACTGTTAAGTCCTGATAGCAGGTGGCAGTTCAGGCACTCTTGATTTCCAGAGGGTGGAACAGTGTCCTGGAAAGGAGATGGTTTGATGCTGAGTTGTGGGACTGAAACCTGCTGTGCTCCACTGTGGCCTTGGGGGTGTGAGGATAATGCAGACTGAGAGGGTTTGGTACAGGTTAAGGTGGGTTCTTTGCTTTGGAGGAAAGTGATGTGAGAGTTATTTTAAAATTATTGCACAGAACTGTGGAGATTCCTTCATGTGTAAGGAAACATCCACTATGTGAGCACTGGTCTGGAGTGTTTAACAATAAGCTTTATTTTTTCTTTTTTCTCTTGTCTTCCCCATCCCCTGTCCCAGTCATGTAATGTATACATCACTGCAAGATAACCCAGGAAATGCATCACTTGTTAGGATAGACCTGCAGAGATCCTAAACATGGTCACAGATAAAAAACTGTCAGGGATCTGTTCTGATTGCTGTTAAAACCTGTGCCCCAGGGGGGCAGGACTGCACAAGGAAGAGAAAACCTTTCTTCAGAGAAAAGCTGCTAGGGAAGAAAACCTTGTAAAAGATTCTGTTAGAAGTACTTGCTTATAAACTCTTTATATACATGAATCTGGATAGTAAAACAACTTTCTTGAAAATTTCTGTTGTGAAGAGTGTTGTTACATATTTACAACTTTTTTTTTCTTTACAAATTTGCTACTGGGCTCTTTTTGATTTTTTTGGTGACACTTGTGGCAGTACTGCAACAGAAATTTGATGATATTATAAATCAAAATGGTGAAAAATAGTGTGTTTCCTTGGAGAATCAGGACCAGGCATTGTGGCAACTCGGGCAGAGGTTAGCCTAGGGTAGGAAACAGGTGGAGGGTGCTCTTTGGGGTGTCAGGACAGCCCCGGTGCGTGAGAGCATTTGGAGTGACCACGCCTGTTCACCTCGGGTCGTGTTCCCCACGCTGCTCCACGCCGGTCCGAGCTGTGCTGGGGACGAGGCTGCAATATGGACCGCTCATAAAAAACAAAAATAAACAAACTCCTCCTTCCGAGCAGCCTCCGGGCAGCTCCCGGAGCCGCTCCGTCTCTCCCGCCCCGGGGCGGGACCGGCACCACCGGGTGCGGGTGCGCAGGTGGGTCGGGGGCTGGGGCGGGGCTGGGGGGACCCGGGGGTGTCCCCGAGGGGGTGTTCCCGAGGCACTGCCGCGGGCTAGGGTCTCACTGCGGGCGGGAGCGGCGATTTCGGCAGCCCCGGCTCCCCGGCGGAGCGGCCGCGCTTCCACAGCCTCGCATTTCCCGCTCGGGTCTCGCCCTGCTGCTGTAACCACGGAGCTTTCCTGTTTTTCCAGATAAAATCTGGCCTTGCGGGAGGCGCTGTTCACCGGTAGGTGAGGGGCCCTCAGTCAGGAAAAAAACCCCAAACCAACCAAAAAGCCGAAAAAAACCAGGAGGAGAAGATGGAGGAAGCAGAAGATGATGACATGACATGTGGAGACTTGGGAAACGGACTTGGGAGAAGACCGGGAGGTGTTTATGAAGGGGAAAACTTACAAAATTCCTGTTCAATTAGATCTAGGAAGGGATCTGGAAAGACATGTAATTCTCCCTTGTCAGCAAAGGTAGCAGAAGAAAGCGATGCTGCAGCTCTTCCTGGTCCAAAACGAAACAGCTTTTACGATGGATCACTCAAAAAACCTGCCTCTAGTTCCACACGGCAGAATAGCTGTGGTAAGAGTAATTTGGGAGTTAATTATTCACCATAAGAAAAATTTTTGTTAGTGAAAGTGAGGCATTCAAATGCTTCACAAAGTGTCATCAAGTTTAATTCAAACCACTTAGCAAAATCCCTGAAGGGTTCAGTGCCTGCTGGGATCCTCCACCTTTCTCCCAGAACATGAGCAGCAGAATTGCTTCTCAGTGGTCAAGGCAGTGACTATTCTTAGTGTAAAATGTTCAGTTTTAAAGTGCTTAATTTTGCATTTGAAAGCGACATTTAGCAAAGAGCATCCTGTGGTGGGTGTACCTACTTAGGTATAGACATGTCTGTGAAACTGAGTGGCACTGCTTGGATTCATGCTTTAAGCTGAAGTCTTTCTGAAGATAGTATCTAAAGCTTGGAGCAAAATATCCAAAATGTTATTTGCTCTTTAGCTGAAATTAATGAATTGGCTTACTTTAGGGGTTAGGAAGCTGTTTTCAGAACCTGCATTGGCATTTATCTTCCTTTTTTGTGAAGGCAGTGCTGCTGTAAAAACAATCAAGTGTAGGCAGTGCTGTTCATTACAGTCCAGCTGCTTTCCTGTCAATTATTAATATTTTGAGTGAGGTATTTCTGTGTAACTTGCTTATTTGTCTCCTTTAAACAATTCCCCATTATCCTTTCCACAGCAAGCTGAGCTATCTCCGTCTCTTGAAAATTGCCCCTACTTCTAAATAGTGCTAGCTGTTGCTTAAAGTGTGGATGTTGGAAGGTTACAGTCAGAAAACCTAAAAAGTTAATTTTTTTCTAATCAAGATGGCACTTTTGTTTGTTTTATTGTAAAGGAAGTTGTAAAATGTTTGCCTTCACTTTATGTCTCTTTACAACAGACATTTTTCCCCCATTTCACTTCTTTAACTGTGAAGCAATATGTTTCAAGTTTGTATTGATTCTTAAATCTGTTTATTAGATCCACAAGAAAAGAACTCACAACACAAAGATGAAAATTTACCTTTGTATGTTACCTATTTTCAGGGTGAAATCCTCACTTTTTTCTTTTCTTCAAATATTACAATATTTTATCATTTAGTATCCTCTATTAATCCTACAGAATCTAATACTGAAGTGTCAAATGAAGAACTAAAGCAACAACTTCGGGAAGCTCTGGAGGTTGGTAACAGTACCCAGGGTGCTGCTCTCCAAATCTGCATTTCCTTTCAATGTAGCAAGAGGATCTTGGCACGCTGAGAGCCTTGGATGGACCCACATTCTTGAAATTAAAGCGGGAGTTGGAAGCTTCTTTAAATTTTATGTCAGGAAATTGTAGTGTGAGGTGGACTTTATATTCTGGGGGGTTTGTTTGTGGGGTTTTTTTGAGGGGGCAGAGAAAAGTATTTTTAAAGATGTACAAAGTATTGAAGGTATTGTACTTTTCTAGTAGATGCTTATGTTTTATTAGGCTTTGGGGCTTGAAAATCTGTAGTGTAAGCAATCTTTGGATTTTTAGTCTGCATTTCTGTTGAAGGGTAGTTAGGAGTACATTGTGGTTAAATGTGTTGAGGTGTTGGCATCACAGCCAGGTGACTTCAGCTGTAAAAAATCACATTCCATCTGCACTGTGTTCTTTAACCCCAGGTGAGCCTATGAAAAGACATCACACAGGTAAAACAGAGGTTTGTTTTTTGAGGAGGGCAAATTTACTTTGGTTTTACAGTCGAAACTTAACAGGATTACCTTGGCTTTTACTCAGTGTATCTACTTTGTTTGACTTCAGGAACTTGAAGTTTTGAAAGTTGAGCTTGAAGCGTCTCAAAGACAGCTTGAGGGAAAAGATGAAGCCCTAAGGATCCTGCAGAGCATGGTAGGAGCTATTCAGAAATCACTTGGTGCTTGGCGGTAACAAGGTAAACAGAGGAAATCTTCTGCTACTCCTCATCAAAACCTCAAAAACCTTAAGGCCTTCTCAGGGCTGCAATTTAAATCATTGAGTCTGCAGGTGTCTACAGACTTGCCTCTACAATTTACTGAAACTAGTGTGTTATTTAAGAAGACTTTACCGTTGTAGCAATTCTCATAATTTTATCTTTGAGGATCCTTGAGGATTTATGTACTAAACATAAAATTAAGGCCTTTTTCTAGTCCTTTATATTGAAGATTTTGCCAGTGCTTGGAATCCTGCTGCAAAGCATGAGTATTTTGAGTTGACTGCTCCATCTGTTGCCCTAGAGGACAGTATGCCTTAAATGTCAGGTCATTCTTTTGTTCACCCTTTGTAGTATTTTTATTCTCTTTCATAACAAGTTCTGCTGAAATCAGTTCCTGGGATTTACCCTGCTTACATAACCCATTTCTAGTTGTGTAGTTTCTACCATCACACATTTGTAGCAAGTTGGGCCTGGATCAAAGCTTAGGTCTTTTGTAACCTAGTTTTTTAAGATGTTTTCCTGCATGAGCGCTGAAGAAGACATGATCTCAAGTTAAATGACACTGCACTGTCAGTAGCAGAGGTTATGGGATTGAAACCCAAGTTTCTTATGCAAGTCAGACTTGAGATCAGAGCATTCTGGGGCTCACAAGTGAGTTGCTGGTGTTTGTAACACTGCACACTGCTGTTTAGCTATGAATGTGAATGTCTCTAGGTGTGAAACTGAATATTAACTCAATTTAATCACAGTATTAGACAGAGTTGCATTTTGGGTTTTGGTTTGATTGGTTATTAATTTTGCAGGCAATATTTGATAAAGCCACGAGCCACACAAAGGCAATGCTTCAGAAAACTGAGGAAGAAAAGAGGACTCTAGAGAAGGTAAGTGTGGATGTTTCCTTCACACAGAGAAGCCCATGGCTATTAAAAAGAGGTTGTCAGACTATTTGTTTAAATCAGTGCATACTTGACATTAATTCCAGGAGTTTTGTAAAATAAATCCCTGTTCCTTTTTAGTAGAAAGGGAAAAATAATTGATCCCTCTTTTGATCTAGACCTTTTCACGCTATAGTGTGTACAAATAATACCGGAAAATTGACAGAGTTCTTCCTGTACTTTCAGCTGGTGTTTATTGTGGGTTTCAGCTGCTCAGAGTGAGCTGCAGAACTCCTCAGTGATTCACCTGAGGCTTCCCAAGAACTCTGAGAAATGGGTGTCCAGTTTTAGTAGGGAAGGTGCAAAAGAGGAGGAAGGTGGTGTTGAGCTCCCTCATTAAACCGAGATTTTTGCTTTGTTCCTCCTACTGTTTTTCTGTTCCACATAACAGGAGCGGGACAGGGAGATGCAACAACGTGTTTTTGTCTTTGTTGGAGGCCTCTGGAAGCATTAGTTCTGTAACAGAGGCTGAAATCCATAGGCCAGTGATGCAGAAACTTCGGTGTCTGGTACCAAATTTATTATTAGCAGTGTCACAAGTTGTCACTGGTCACTGAGATATCTGCCAAACCCAGCACCCCTGGCATTCTTCTGATGGGAACCCTGTAATAAGCTGCTGCAAGTTTGTTCTGTTTCCACAGGAAATAAATATTTTGCAATGGGAAATTGAATTTGATCAAGACAGATTTAAAAACATAGAAGACACCTGGACAGAAAAATATGACAGGTATTTGACTTACACTGTGTATCACTGGGGTTTTTGCTTTATTTTTTTTTTGAAAATTGAGCACTGAGTGCTCTCTGTCATCTGTTTTGTATTCCAAACTTGCTTCCTCAGATTCTTTGTGGGTTTTGTATTTTCTCAATTCCCTTCTAAATTCTGGAAAATTTTGATTTTTCACACTAGACACATTTGTATTTTTCAATTAAAACTTCTAGATATATTGTCCTGATTTTTTTTTTTTTTTTAGGTGTTGGTAGACTGGCTTTGCTAGGCTGAGTTTTTTTCATCATATGATGTTAGCCAGCTGGGGACTGATTATCCTTATTTACCTTAACTGTAGATGGGGCAGGGAAAATAATGGTATATGCACGCATGTGGAAATATAATTTCCTGGTTAATCATTTCTTTATTGTCTTGCACTGTGGGTCTGGGCATGAGTACAGGTAAAATGCAGTGCTAGAGAGAGGCTGATCAAGAGGTTCTTTGTTAAATAAGAGTCACTCTGGGTGGACAGCAGGTGTGGTTGGGCAAGAAGAATGTGCCAGAGGCACTAAACTAATAACAGATAGCAGACCTTGAGAAACGGCACCAGCAGACTCACTCATTTACATGTAGAAATTGTGTTTCTAAAGTCTACCCATCAGAGGAGTTATTATTGTCATTATTTGTTATTATTATTGCTGTTGTTTTCAATTCAGCATATGTTTTTATTTAAAATATATTTCAACTTTGAATCAAAGAATAAGCCAAACATTTACAAACTATTCTGTAGATACATTTGTTGAGGGATGCCTCTTGAAAAGCTCTCTGGCTTTCCTGATTGAGTAGGTTGGAAGTGTAGCTGTGCAGTTTGGAGCCACAAAACTGGTGTTGAGCTTTGAAAGATATAGACACAGCTTCAGAAAACTGACAGCCAGGAGCTCAGCTTGCTTTGCAAAACATTTCATATTTTTCTGACAGTTTTCTGACATCTGAGGCAGCAGGACAAGAAGAATGTGCATTTTCCTTTGGTTTCTTCTGAGTGAAATAATTCAGACTAGGCTGCATTTACTGACAGCTGCGGAGATGCACCAAATAAATTGTATTGCTTTGACATTTAGGACGTCAGATTGCTACTGTTCTGTTCAAGAGGGAAATACTTCAAGGAAAAATGCATTATCAGTGCATATTGTGTGTTCTCACGTTGCAACACCTGAAGGCACAGCTGTTCTTGAAAACAGGATTCAGACTACAGGAGGTTTACAGACCAGACCTGTCACACTTCTAATATGAAGGAACAGTTTTGTTCCTTCAGGGAAGTAGGAAATTTCTAGCAAGTGTTTCAGAGGTTCATAATTACCAATTTCTTTGCATTTCTAATGGAAATGTGGCACTCAAACTCATCTCTTGTTAAAGCTGTGGGCACTGTCTACTTAGATGTGAAATTTTTTTTGAATTTATGTCTAGTACTCAACTCCTTTCACTTTTGATTTTTTTTAATTCCATTTTTTAAGTGATCCTAATTTTAATTTGCAGAAAGATTAGATACCATGTTTTAACAGGTTATTTTTAAAATTATTGTGTACCCACTTAAAATGTTTTTTAAAAGTATAATAAAGCCATTTTCTGACTTCTACAGGATATACTGTGAAAATGCAGCTCTTAAGGATGCATTGAAACTGAGGACAGAAGAAGTTAAAACACTTAAAGCTGAAAACGCAAGTAAGCCAGCAACAGCTGTTCCTCTGAATACACTGTTTTTCAGGAATAATTCAGGATTTAGCTGGGATGGAAGCTACCTGTGAGGATCAGTGTCTTGTCCCTGGCAGCTCATCCTAGTGGATATGCAGAAGCTTGGAAATTAAACTGGAAAGCAGCCAGGGCAGCCACTGGATCAGAGGACTCAAGTCCCTTTCCTTTATTTTTGCCTTCCAAACAGCTTTAAAGTAGCTGACTTAAATCATTACTCCCCCAATGTTGTGCTGTTCTCAATGAGAGGCTGCCTGACTTTTAAGTGTACAAAGACATGAGCACTCAGTCCTGAGGCAGAGCAATACAGGAAATGGTCTCTCTCTAAGTGGGTTATTACTTCTGGGAGAACACAGAAGGAGAAGCAACTGGGATATGAGTTACTACTTCTACACTCTCATCTTGTTCCCAAACTGATGTTTGAACTGTAAAACTGCTTCATTCAGGTGTAGTTGAACTCAGAAATTAAGAAATCAGAGCAGCAGATTTTTGTAATCTCTTTCTTCGTTTATTTTGTAGTCCTGAACCAGCAGTGCTTGGAATTCCTTGCAATGTTAGATGTGAAACAACAGAAAGTCTTTCAGGAGAACATGTCATTGAACAAAAGTGACATTACTGATTTTACAGGTCTTGAAGTAAGTACTGCCTATGTGTTTTTCTGAGTGGCTGCTTCAGAGAGATGTCTGTGTTCAAAATATGTAGAGAAAATTCATTGCTTATTACATATCCCTTTATTTGAACCCATTTTTAGCTAATTAGCACATGCCTTTGCATGCCCATTAATCAGTTTTCTTCTTCCTGGTCCACCTTCCAAAGAAAGATTGGACAGAAGAAGGCATCAGGCTATTTTTCACAAGCTGTGGTGCTTTTCTTCTTCCCAGCCCTTAAACCCTGCTCCTTTACTGAGCACAGTAATATCCCAGTGAGGCTGCAGGGTGTGGCACACCCATCTGTCAGGTTTTGCCTGAAAACACCCCCCTCACTGTGAGTCAGAAGCCTTCACCTCTACCTCCCACACCTGCTCCCAGTGACTCCTGTGTGGTTCCAGAGTGGTTTTTTTGCTGGCACCTCTGTGAGCAGATCCCAACCTGTGGTTTGTTTTGGGTTTTCAGCTGGCAGTGCTTGGAGCCTGCACCTGCAGTCCTGCTGGAGGGCAGCCTTGTTCCTGTGCCAAAGTGGCAGCCCTCTCTCGGAAGCAGCTCCTTCATCTCAAGCAAGAGGTAACAAGGCCTGGCTGGGTGGGGACAAGGAGGCACCTGCACCAAATCAAACAAAGCCAGAAACACTCAACCACAGCTAACACAAACTCAGGGGTTTCACAACCACAATCCATCTCAGAAATAATGTAAAGTTTGTTTGCGATGCTTGTAATGCCATAATTTTTGCTGGTAGAAAAAATTGTAATTATATCTACTCAGCTTTACTGAGTAATTTTTCTTTCTTTTTCCTTCCCCCCATATTTTTTAATCTGAAAAGAGAACACACCCTTAGTGTATGCCCTTCATGCATGTACACACTGTGCATGTGGACTGGCACTGAACCTTTTCCCTCCTTCCTGGCAGTGCATTTCACCCCTCCCTTGTGTTGGCATCAGCACCCACAGCCCACTCACCCAGCTAGGTCAGCAAGCTGATCTTGCTGGAAAATACCTATTTACCTCACACTAAAATGAATTATGTGAATTCCAAGATGCTAATTCTTTTCTATTTAGTGAAATTGTGTGGATTTAGAATTTTTCTTATTTGTATTTGACTCTGCAAATGTGGTAACTGTCCTTGTGGTCCTGCTGCAGAACTTCTAGTTGACTAACTGGTCTTGAAAATAGATGCTGGCCTGTCCCTTATGATACCTGATATGGATTCCAATTCCTTGCTCCTTCTTCTCCTGACCCAGCTGTGATGGGACATTATTTCCCTCCTTGAGCTCTTGTACATGTGCAGAGATAAATACACAGAGATGATTGTGTAGGTGTTTGGGGGTGTCAATATGTGCAGAGAATTAAAAGTAAGGTTTTTTAATCCATGTTTCAAAATATGTTTCTTTACATGTCAGGAAAACCCTTTGGTTCCTGCTGCTTCCTTGATTATATTTACTTGCAAGCTGTCTATGTCTTAATACTAATTTTAAATCTGCTTTTGCTTCCAAATTAGCTAATATGCTTTAAATTTTCCCTGAATTAAAACCAGATTGAAGATCTGAAGAAGAGTAAGGATGAAGCGTATATCATGGCAGATGCCTTCAGAATTGCATTTGAGCAGCAACTGATGCAGAGGAAGGACCAGGCCCTGAGGCTGGCAGAAGTGATAAACATGAAGAAGGAAACCAAATTTGCAAACTGGAGACGTCTGCGAGGCACTGGTATCTGGGCAGTCTGTGTGTCTGGGGGCTAGCTGGCAGAGGAGGGAGCAGGAGCTGCTCTCCCTATTTTAAATGTCTGCTGGTGGCTCAGCTGCTGACCAAGGGTTATGGACAGCAAATGAGAAAAGCTGACATCTGGCTGTTTTAAGTGCTACCAGCAACTTCCCTGAGGTTTTTTTTGAATGAGCACTATGGAAGAATTGGGGAAGGAGGAGAAATGCAAAAAAAAGGTGCATTGTTGGAGCTTTTTAAGCTTCAGATGGGGTATTTAGCAACCTGGTCTAGTGGGTAGTGTGGTACAAGATGAGCTTTAAGGTTTCTTCTAACCCAGGCCATTCCATGATTTACTGGAGTACTTAATAGGGTTTTTTTTCTGTTCTTCCTTACACATTCTAGCTCTTTATTATGCATGTGTATCAATATTAGTGTTAGTGTTCTTACACTAATGCAGAGTTACAAAGCCCTGTGTAAAAGCGGGAGGATTCTAATCTGTGAAGTAGGAATAATTCTAATAATCTTTTATTATTTAAAAAAAATGAAGGGATAAAGAGAAGTATTTAAGTACTTATGTCATGGTGAAAACCACTGCAGACTTTAGGAATGGCACAATATATTTGTTTTGACCATTGGCCAGGAGTTGCCAGTCTTAGAAGTGCGGTGTGTCTCCCAGATTCCTTGGGCACTCCTGGAGTGTAGCACTACAACAACATAACCTTGACTAGCTGTTTCCCCTCTACTGACACCATTGGTTTCAGGCTACATTACCTGGCACATGTGTGCTATAATTTTAATGTGTTTACTATTTCTGGAAATCTTACCAACTTGTAAGTGGTCTGTGTTAGAGAGTCTTCGGGTTTTTTAGGGTACTTACTGTTAACAAATCACTGTGAATTATTGTCTAACTAGAGCATCAAAAGTATATTTTCCATGGAGGGAGAAGAATACTCAGTTTGCCCATGTGTAAGGTTTGTGTAGCCTTTATGTGACAACAGGAGCAGTGCTGCATGGTGGGAATGTGCTGTGTCCCATGCAGTGGGAGAAGCTGCAGCTCGCATTGCCCTTTTTGATGAGATCGTTTGGACCCAGGTTTACAAGTGCCAGTTCTATCCCAAAGTAATTTTTCTCTTCCTGAGCAATTCTGCAGTTGACACACTTCTGTTTTCCTTAGAGCATGTCAAGTTACAGGGGAACAAGAACAACCTGGGGCGGAAGCTGTCCAGCCTGCTCTCATCAGATGGAGACTGCAGGAAGGTCGAGGAGCTGGACAATGCCCACGAAATCCTGAGGATGTTAATAGATCTGGTCAGTATTTGGTTCAAATGTCCAGACTGTGTGTGTTTGATGAGTTTACACTCCTGAGCTGACCATGGCCTGCTCTCCTTTCTGTTGGCCATGCAGGTGAACGACAAGGAGGAGGCCCTGGCGCACCAGCGCAAGGTCAGCTACATGCTGGCCCGGGCAGCCGAGGCCAGGGAGGCCGGGCTGGGGCAGGACAGAGGGGACACGGCAGGAAGGTGTTGCCTCGGAGCCCAGAGTCCCCCGGACGCCCCTTACACCGACAGCCATCACCTCCCCGCCCCAAGCTGTGCTCCTGCCCTGCACCTCACAGGAGCAGCCCCAGCTGCAGGGCTCCAAAGGTCACGCTCGTGGCCCTCAGTGCTGGGGAATGGCTGAGGGGCTGTGTGAGCTCTCGCTGTAGCCGTGTGTGGGGATAGCGTGGCTTGATAAAAAAGAAGCTTCTTGTTGAAACACCAGAAACTGTGCTGTAATGGCATCACTGTGCGGCTGATGTCAGCGCGGGTGCAGTGGTGGTCCTTGGGGCCAGAGGGGCAGCGTTTGTCAGTTCCACTGGAGAAGGGTCTGTTGGCTGCCCAGGCTCTTCCCTGAGCCCATGGCATCCAGTGATGGAGTAAGAGTGACATCACTGTGTGGGTGTGATGTCATGAGAACAGGCACAGACGGGGGTCTGCACTGGGACAGGGCTGATGGAGCAGTAGTGACGTCACTGTCTGGTTGTGATGTCACCAGAACAGGCAGGGGGCAGGGCCTGAGGGGGGCTGATGGAGCGGCAGTGACGTCACCTCGGGGTCTGAGGGTGTGACCTCCCCTCCTGGACGGGAGGGGCGCCCCCTGCAGGCGGGGCGCGGGACAAAGCAGGGAGTGTGACCCACACGGGCGGCTCCGCCCCCTCGCACAGGCCCCGCCCCTCCTGTTGTCCGTTCCTGCAGCGACTCCGCCCTCCTGCGCTGTCAATCACAAAACGGACTCAGCCTATTTTCTCATGCCACGCCCCCTCGCGCTGTCCGTCAGACGAGTGGCCCCGCCTCCTCCCCAGGCTGTGCCCCACGCCGGCCGTGGCGGGAAGCGCACGCGCAGGGTGCGAATGGGCGCGGTCTCGGTGACGTCACGCGCAGGGTGTGGCCGCGCAGGCGCGTTGCCCGCA
>JANPWX010017552.1:14395-41098 GCA_024734555.1 Trochalopteron elliotii
GGGCCATCATTTCCATAGGCCGCCGCCCGGAGCCGCCGGCGGGGCCGGGGCGGGCCCTGAGGGGAGACGGCCCCGAGACGGCCCCGAACCGGCCGGGTGAGGTCGGGGCGACGCGGCTGTGGGAGTCTAACCTCTGACTGAGGTTACCTGGGTGGGTTATTTGCCCCCGGAGGTTTGGGGGTGTTAGTGATACTATTGTTTACTGCTCTTCCGTTTGGTTTTTTATACAATACGTATAGTTTATATACAAAGAGTATTATATAGGGTATATGGAGATTTTATATGGTATATAAAGTAAAATATATGAGATTATTTTATAGGTTTTAAAGAATACATATATGGTATATAGAGTGTAATGAACAGTCTTACACTGTACACTTACAGGCATTAACAGAGTGTAAAACATTTTGAATCTGTGTTTAAATACGAGTAGTAATGGCAGAGACCTGGTCATTAACACCTTCTGGGGAATACGGCAGAGGGTCCAGCTGGCTGCCAGAGCCAGGGGCTGTCGGTGCTCTGCGGCCGAGGTGGTCTGATGTGAACCTCAGCTCGCTGATAGTGCAAATCAGAGGAAATGGGACGTTGAGGGAACAGTGGTTTCCGCTGAGGAGTGATCTGCCAGGCCTGGTGCAATCCCATTCTTTGCCCGTTTCCTGTCACTAAGTGACAAATGCTGACGGAGCCGGTGGTGGTACGGGGCAGTCAGTGTTGTGTGGGTTGTGTCTGTCCAGGGCAGCCAGCTGGTTCCTCCCCAGCGGGACTGGCTGCTGGTACCACTGGTGTGCCGGGCACTGCTGGTAGTCAGAACTGGTCAGTTTAGTGTGTCTAGTTCTGGGCTTCACGGCAGAAGAAAGAGAAGAATCTACTGGAGAGGGTCCGGGGGAGGTCACAGAGATGGTTTGGGCTCTGGAGCATCTCTGTGCTGGGCAGGGACTGCAGGAGCTGGGCCTGGTCAGGCTGGAGAAGGGAAGGCTGAGGGGGGATCCCATCAATCCACACAAACATCTCCAAGGGGTGCCAGGATGGGGCCAGGCTCTGTTCAGTGGGGCCAGTGCCAGGATGAGGAGCAATGGCCATCAAATAAAGCACAGCAAGTTCCAGCCCAGCAGGAGGAAGAACTTCTGTCCATGGAGGGGCAGAGCCCTGGAAGAGCTGCCCAGGGAGAGCCTGGAGTGTCCCTGTCTGGAGACATCCCAAGCCAGCTGGACACGTTCCTGTGTCACTGCTCCAGGGGACCCTGCCTGGGCAGGGACTTGGGCTGGGTGAGCTCCAGAGGTCCTTTCTAATCTTAATAATTCAGTGATTCTGTGAATCTCTGGGTGGTGTGAGCAATGCTGCTCTCAGTTTAGAGGAGTAAGGTTTTATGGATGGATGAAAGAAAGAAAATCCTCAGAAGCTGAAGGTGTTGTGGGATAGAGCTGTGAGGGTGCTAATGTCATGTCTAACTAACAGAATAGCATTCTTCAGACAAGACAATTTGTTGTGGTGTGTCCTGTGAGCTTGTCCTTATATGTCTGAAAACTTCTGCAGCTTTTGTTTTCACACTGTGATTCAGCTCCTAAACTTGCTGTGACAGCAGCCACCTCGGCTTTTGGTTTAGACAATTAAGTTGTTTTGCTCAGCAAGAATGATTTTTGTTTTTATTTAAATTTTTCATGCAGTGTTTTGTTGTACCGAACTTCTCTATCAGGTTGATTGCTGATGATCTCTGTGGGCAGCTCTTCCCTTAAGCTTTTTGTCTATAGGGCCTCAGGCCTGTGTATGGTGTTGGGGCATGGGAGGGGGCTGAGAAGGGAAAAGTTGGTGTGAGATTCCTTCAGTACTCTTGATGCCTTTTCCTTGGTCATAGAATTAAGAGTTAGACAGGGTAAGGGATAAAAGGGTTTTTATTTTGGTATTTAATAAGGATTTTTATGGTGTAACAATTTGTCAAGGTGGAATATGCCAAAAAGCGTATATACGGTAGATGGTGTATACAATTTTATCTATTTTGTAAATTAGTGTATTTAACAAAGATGTTTCAATTAGAGGTTTATATGAATTGTGTGATTTTTTTGTTTTAAAGTATTTTTTCTTAAATGGGTCTAATCTTAGTTTACAGGATGTGTTTTAGAGGAGGTCTTGGTTTCTCAAGACAGTGTAAGGTTTTCTGGCTTCTAACTGTGAGGCTTTTATGATGTTTGGTCTTTTGGCCTAGTAGAATACCAGGATTATGTTAAAATATTAGGCTTAAAGAATAACAGGTATGGATGTTAAAGGTACTGAGAATATATAAAAGCTATGTAAAAAGAAAAGGCAAAAATCATTGTGACATCACCCTTAGTGTGGGAGAAGGAGCACACTGTGGTCCATGAGCATTTCACTGTGAACTTAGTGCTTAGTGGTCGTGTTTATATTGGAGGTTTTGTTCTGCTTGTGGTAGTTGGTGGGGTGGTAAGGTGGAAAAAACCGTTTCAATCCTCTTACAATCCTTAGCACAGCTTTCTGCTCAGGCTAAATATAATGATTAAACACGGTGATGGAGCTGAAACAACGTAACTGTGCAGCGAGCAAAAAGACTGCAGTTGTGGTGATCAGAATTAAAGTGGCTCCTGTGGTCATCTCCCTGGAGGGGAGACCCGTGTGCCCCTGCTTGTGTGTTCCTTTGCCTCTAAACCCCAGGCTGGGCTGTTTTAGTATGTTTTGTGTAAAAGCAGGCCTGGCCTCTGCAGTGGGGATTAACTGTAACAAACTGCAGGTCTGGTGGTGCCCATATGTGTGATCACTACAGGAGAGTAGTTTTCAGAGGTTCTTAGATATCAAAAGGTAGCTTGTCTTCAGACCTTGAACTGTTTTGCAAGTTATCACCACTGAAAACTGCTAACTTCATTTCCAGAGTGTATCTGGACAAACAGCCCTGGCAATCCGTCCTGTAAGTTGGCCACTCAGTATCCCAGCAGCTTTGTGTTATCTTCTCCTTTAAATAACAGTGTGTTGAGAAATCCCCAGTGGAATGTTGATTTTGAACTCTAGAATACATTATTGCCTCTTACGTCAGAAGGGATAAGTAATTTATAAAGGGTATAAAAGAAGTGTTGAGGTCTGTGAAGTTTTTAAGTGCCCTGTCACGCTTGCGGTCAGTGCAGTCATCGAGATCTCAGGATTTGCATTCCAGAGTTAATAGTTAACAGTTTTAATGTGGTAGAACTATTGCCTCTGTTTCTTAGGTCTGTGTGCTGCTGTGTTGGGAGTGTGGCATTTGTTGGAGGTCTAAGATGTGCCTGTTTAGAGACACAACAAAGGTGTATCTGGAGAAGTGACATCTACAGTGTGCACTTTTTTGCAGTACCTTTTGTGCTTTGATTATTATTTTCCCGTTTTGAGATGGACTGCTATTTTATCCTCAGGTCTCCTCGTACATAAATATTTATCTTTATCTGGAAGCATATATTCTTTAACAGACAGTGATTTAAATGTTGTTTAAAAGTTTTTTAAAAAAATTTAAGATGGAGCTGGTGAGAGCCTTAACTTGTATATCTCCTTGCACTGTTAGGGACTTACTGCTTCAGATAAAATTATAAGCATTAAGTTTATTTTTAAAAAATACTAGTCTGTGAACCAGTTTAGAGAGTGTCTAGTGATTGCATTTAGAGCTTTAAAAAACCTGTTCAGAAAACAACAGTTGTGCCTGCCTAAAAAATGTGTGCAGGAGTAGTGTTCCTGGTTTCTGATAGTTTCAGTGTAGTGTAATTCTTTTGTGACAAGCATAAGTCTTAAAGGAATATGCTCAGAACAAATGCAGTTTGCTGAAGCACATGGCTTCTCCAGACCCTTCACTTAGGGAAGCAAGCAGCCATTTAATAAAAACGTGTCACCAGAGCTTCCTCATAGCTTCTAATTCATTAATGTAAACATTGGGACAGGCTGCAGGCAAATCCAGGCAGCAGAAAATAAAACTTCTTCTTGCTGAAAGAGGATTTGAAACATGAGAAACTAGAAGGCTTTTACAATTCTTTGGTGATGCAGTCACATGGAGTCAGGACAGAGGGGTGCAAAAGGGACAAGGACAAGGGCTTAGTGCTGGTCTGCCCTGTTTTGGGGGGTTTTGATTTTGTTCTAGGTTTCAGTGTTTTGCTTGAAGGCCTATTGTAGAAAAGATGAAAACCTATGAAGATTTTGAGGAAAGAGTAATGAAAGTAGGAATAGTATATATGCTGGTTTTTCAAGGTTAGGTTAGTTATTCAAAATACTTTACCAAGTCAAATAACCATTTTACTTAAAAAATAGATTTAACTAAAAGGAGCAACGTTGCTGGGTTGGTAGACTGAGGTATGATAGTTTCCTGAGCTCTCTGTAGAAATTAGTTAATCTGTATTAAATAGACGTAAATATGTAAATATGTAATAGATCTAAATATGATTTTATTTCTGCAGTTCTTTTCATTGAGTTCTTCTGTTTTATTTGAGAGTTTAGTGGGTCAACGCTGTACAGCATCAATGCATCCTTCTAATTAGCATTATAATCTAATAATAGATAGTGTTGTAGTCTAATAATGCCCTTATGCTTAAATCAGAATTTGTCCTGTCTCTCAAGAGTGCAACACAATGAATATTCTCTAGGCCTTTTAAAGTAAAAGACAAAGGTAGATGAAATAATTACTTGCCTTGCCCCTGTATTTTTTTTTTTTAATAGGGAAGGCTTTTGTTTTTTATAAGCTTCTGTTGTTATTGATATCTGTGCTATCTGGTGAGATTGTATAATAAATACCTACAGAGAACACAAATTAGCATTACGCATCTTCTGGTGCCCGGTTTTCTTGTAACCCTTCAATATTTCTTGTTTATGTGGTCTATCTGACTATTGACTGTCCACAGATACGTGCTTTAGGGATGGGATCTGTACTTTGATGTCTCTCAGTGAATCACCGAAAGCTGTTAATCGTGTAAGGTTCTTAATTGAAATAACTTCCAGCTCATGTTGTTACATCCCCCTCGCGGGGAGGTCGTGATTGTTACAGGAAAGATCTGTATTCAGACGGGAGAGGAACAAGGGCACCCAGTCTGTGCTTGGTGCTCTTTGAGCCCTCCAGACAACTGTTAGAGATTTGTATTAGAGTGCAGCCTGAACACCTCGCCTGTGGCTAATGGCCACGGTTATCAAAACAGTGATATATTCAGGTTGTTCATTTTGGGCTCACATGTGGACACAAAGTACTGCATTACTGTGTGTTTGTTTCACCTTTCTTACGCTTTTTGCCAGCCTCTGTTTGAACTACACGTTGCCTTAAAGTGTTCTTGTCCATGCATAATAATGTGGTAAATAATTGCATCACATGTGGTGAACAGTTATATATTAACATAGGTTAAAGCTCCTGATCTGAGCTATTCAGTGAGGGAAAACCTTGGAGCTTAGAGGGGGAAGTAAAGCACAGAATCTAGATCTGTAGCTGCAGGGTGGCAGCATGAGTGGTGTGAGAGGATTTAAGTATTTGTTTGGGCTCTAGGATTTTAGAGGAATGTTTGGACATTGCTAAGTGGTCAGAACACCAGCTGCATTGGGGTGGGGTGTTAAGTCAGTGTAGAGGCTGAATGCACTGATAAAAACAGAAGGAAAACTAGACAGATCTCTGCAGGTGTAGTTTACAGACATTAGACTAAATGGATCTCAGTCCCTTCAGTTTGCTCTAAGGAACTGTAAATATTGATTTTTGATAGGTAGTTCCACTGTATGGGTGTTCAGCCATTGAAAAAGATGTGCAGTTGGAAAGCAATTCTGAGTGACCAAAAAGCCATAAAATTGAGTGGCTGGAAAGGTTCATTAAACAAATAAACCAGGGTGTTTTGCAGTGGGGAATGTGATTGATAAACAAGTAGCTTTCTGATGAGCTGGTAAGTCTATAACAAGAGTTTTGTTTTCTTGGGGTCTCAGAAGTATAGTTGTTTAGGTGTATTAAGTAGAACTACCATGTTGGATTTTTAATTTGCATCATTATTTACATAGTTCAGTTGTAATAAAAGGTAATAATGGCTTGTTTTGTTTTTTGCCTGTGAACTGTGTGGCATAAGATGTTTATGGGATCAGACTAGAAGATCCTAATATTCCTTCTGGTTTTAAACTTGCTGACATTGTAATGCCATAGCAGATGCTTTCAGATGCATTTTTTTAATATAAGTAGCCTCAGTTTTGTGATTTGAAATGAATTTGGGGGTGTATTGTTCATAGTGCTGAGTACATTGAGCATATCTAAAATACTTGGAGGCTGTAGCCCTGTTTGTACTTAGGGTTTGTTTACACGGAAAGAGAACAAAGTACTAGTAAAAATAAAAAAATACCTCATATGAGCTGCTCTCTAATATGAACACTTGGGCTTTGTAAACAAAAAATGCATTGAATTAAATGCTGTGTTTTTCTCTAGGTTTAAGAAGGCTAAGGCTTCACTAGAACTGTGACTAGAATGGACAGTTACTTTAAAGCTGCTGTCTGTGACTTGGACAAACTGCTTGATGAATTTGAGCAGAATACAGGTTGGTTTCTGCACTGCCTTTTTCGTGGAAGTACATGGTCAAATGACTGTTACCATGGAGTTTGAAAGTAGCATCTGCTAAGTAAAAGCTTGTATTGATGAGTAGATGGGATTGAGAGGGAGTACACTGTGGAAAGAGAGGAGTCTTATAAACTTTGCTTTTGATCTTTTCTTGCTTAAAATAGATGAATGTGAGTGCTTCAGAACACCTCAGAATCCATATGAGTCAAAGCTTTCTTCAGCCCTGGATTGCTTAGAGCATGCACACCCCACACCAGAGCTGCCAGAGAATCCTGCCAGATGTCCTGCCCCAGAGGAGAGCTCTCTCTGTGCCCCTGCAGGGACAAGTGATGTGCTCAGTTACTCACCACCCAAAGAGAAGGCTGTTGCTGGACCTGACCTTTTGTCCACTGTGGACAGTGGTTCCCTAAAAGAAATTCAGTCTTTGAACCTGGGGAGGTGTGGCATACCTGTGTGTGATCTTGTCAGTGACACAGCAAATGTAATCCACTCAGTGGCTGCTCCTGAAGGGACTCTGAAGCTGCAGCCGGATGACTCCCAGTGCAGCGAAGGGCCCGCTGGCTGTGGCGTGTCTTGTATCCCCATTCCTCTTTGTGTGACATCACCCGGCCGCAGTGGTGCTGCCAGCACAAAACAGAGTGATGGGGACTCGGTGTTACAAGATTCAGGGCATCTCACAACAGAGCAAAATAATGATTTCACTTTAAAGTCAGAGAGTTGTGCTGCAGGAGCAGTCCTGGGCCTGTGTGATGACCAACACAGGACAGAACCTGTAAAGTGCAGTGAAGTACTCGACCACCCTGGACAAGCTGCTGCCCTGGATGCTGACTGTGTCGCTGTAACATCACAGAGTTTGAATGCACAAAGTCCCAAAGATGAGAAAGCCTGTGAAAAACTGCCTTTTGAACCCCAAGACGATAGTGCATGCTCTGCAGCAAGCAAAGAAGTGTGTGGAGGAAATGCCATAGAAAACGTAGACCCAGACAATGGGAGTGATGCTGATTCCATGCCTTCAGATCCACCAAAGAGGCATCCATTGCACAACAGCAATGCAACATTACCTGGGGATTGTGTCTTACCAGACTCCTCATGTCAAATAGGAGTCGAAGTAGAATTGGAGAAGAAAAGCACAGAAGACAATTTAGATAGTGAAGAACTTAATAGCAGTGAGATACTAAGGAGTGTTTCCGGTTCGTGTGTGTCAGCTCAGGATGTCCAGACATCGCTGTCTTGTCTTTCCCTTCCTGTGTCCATGTGTGGTTCATTAGTTGTAACAGAAGAAAAGGTTAATCCTCTACCTCAAAATGCAGTGGCGGAGGTTATTAGTGATACTGTAACTGTTCATGCTAGAGAGTCTAAAGCTCATTTCCCCAGCAGGGAATCCTGTGAAAATACTAGCTGCCATGAGCAAGAAGATGTAGCTGAAATCAGTGAAAGTGTTGCAGAAAAAGGTAGGGATGGAGAGAAGTACAGTACTGAGAATGTAATTGATGATAGTGATTCTCAGCAAATCAAAGCTTTTGCTTCTGCTTTTCTAGACCTTGGAGCTGAACCATATGGTGTTGGTGTAGACACTTTTTATGATGAGAGCATGAGCTCTGTTATGGCTGACTTTACTGTTGAGAATGTTATTAAAAGTGATATTCTAATAAGTGATGCTGAGCTTGATGATTTCTTGTATGGACAAAGTCTGCAGTCCAGCGTGTTGAAATCTTCAGACAGTGATGGTAACTTGATGGAAGCTGGTGCAGATGGAGGGAATTTAACAGATCTGAACAACCTGGATTTGATGGAGGTCAATGAAGAACTTATGCAAACAAAACTAGAGGAGATAACAAGCATTAGTAGTAACCTTAAAGCATCTATTCCTGACAATGAAGTGGAAACTGCAGCAGAAGTCAGCATGTCTCATAGTCAGGGCATGACTGAGAGTGGCAGTGGTGCTCTGGCTTCTGATGTTTGTATTGAGGGTGCAAAACCAAAGCAGTTGCTTGACCTTTCCCAAGGAGCTGCTGGTCAGAAACACCTGAATAGAACAAATGAACTTGAAAGAGAAAACCAGGAATCTGATTCTCTTACCCCAGAAGCTCCCCTCTCAGACAGCAGTGTAAATATTGTGAATAATTCTGACCCTGGGGAAGGCAGCTCTGAAGCTGGAGGAAATCAAACGTCTGAAAGCACCAAATCACATAAAACACCTCCAGCTCTGTCATGGAAACAGCCCTTGTGGGTCCCTGACTCAGAGGCACCCAACTGCATGAACTGCCAGGCCAAGTTCACCTTCACAAAGAGACGACACCACTGCCGAGCCTGTGGGAAGGTGAGTTACTGGGGAGGGGTCCTGTGCTGCTGACAGGAAATGGAAATTCTGATCTAGACATAATCAAGATAGAGAAGGGAAAGAATACTGACAGAAGTTTTCTAGGCTCAAAGTACTTTATTTAACAAAGACCAGTTTTTAATTTCCCTCCATAGGAACCTAAAGACTGTTGAAAAAGGCTGATGTTAATTAAGAAACATATGACTGTTTTGTGAAAATTGCGATTAAAGGGAAGTGCAAAGTAAATTCTTATCTGCCATTACTGGCTAGGCTGATGTGTTTTACATGGAGTAGAGGAGATGAGATGATGGACTACTTCATCATAATCTTACTGAATCAGCCCATTATTGAGCTTTTAACTTAACTCTTTATGTTTTAAAAAATTGCGGTGGTGATGATGAGAATCCCGTAGTTTTACTAGTGATTATAACTGTAGAGCACTGCCCATGGACCTGAAGGAATTGCAGTCTTTCAGGAGCTGTAGCAGCAGTACCGATGCAAAAGGATTTACGGTCTGAATCTGTCTTCTGGTGTTTTTAGGTGTATCATTTTCTAAGGAACTCATCTCAGGGGAAAAGTGTGTGATTCACCAACAAAATGAGTAATTGCAGAACTTTTTTTCAGCCTGAGGTCTTCTACAGAGAGTGGTGCCAGAGCTGATACTCAGTTCGGAATTCCCTTGTGATCTGCTGTGGGTTATACTAGTGCATAAATGGAAACACTGGCAGTACTAATGACTTCACTGTTCATTGTTGCTCTGTAAGCTTTAAGCTTTTGAGGAGACAGAGGGAAGTGTCAGTGTCAGTACTAAATTTTCAGTTTGTCTGATCTGTTAGTGTCAGTACTAAATTTTTACATCTCCAGTGTTAAACACCACCTGGAAAGGCGTGGTGGTTTTTCTTTCCACCTCTCTTCTAGCACTGTGTAGTCAAAGCATGATGCTCATTTACTCAGCTGCAGCCAGTGTGAACAAAAATGTAGGTGTGAATTAGAGTGTCCAGGGAACCTAGAACTCCTTCTGCCATTGAACTTACTGCCAGAATATCCTGGTGAGATTTTGTGGTGGTTTAAAACACAGTCCTTGAGAGTGGGTTCCATTTTAGTCGTAAGACTGACTGGCTTCAAGTTCCTGTTTTACATTTGCTGTGAAGTTCTCACACCTTGTCTAGGGATGGGGATGGGAGACCCTTCCCTGCACAGTCCTGTGAGTGTGTCAGCTGAGGGGCTCTTGGCAGAACAGCAGTGTAATTAGTGGGAGCATCACAATGTCCCTTTATTAGGAGAGTGAGTGAAGGCAGCATGGGTTGTCTAAACCTTACAGATACGGGAGTGCTGTGGAATTACAGCTTCTCTGAATGTGCAGTTTAACTCTCTGCCTTGTAAGACCTTTTGTCTTTTTAATAGCAATTTTTTGTCTTTAAAAATCCGAAATCAGACATATCTCATGAAGTTGTTCTTTGTTGTGTTTTCAGCCACTTAGAAAATAAGGGAAAACTGGTAGGAATTCACAGTTGTCCTCTGTGAGCTGTTCTAGAAGACAATTGTATGAATTCCCGTGATCCCACCTGTTTTATCAATGAAAATGGCAACACTTGTGGACTCTGGCATCGGTGCTGAAAGGAAGTGTGAAGTTAGTGGTCCCTGTTTTCTCTCCCTTCTGCAGCCCTCACAAGGCCAAAGAGCTTTGCAGGTCCTTTGTTCAGGTGTTTGCCTCTTGCTGTGGTAGCCTTTTTCTTCCTTGCTCAACAGCCTGCTATTCACCTTCTTTCTCCTGTCCCTTAGTTTGCCTTCACCTTTCAGGTTCATTAGGATTAATCCTCCTGCAATCCCCTGCAGGTCCCAGTGTCACCAAGGGTATGAGGAGAATACTTCTTGGGGATTGTGGTGTTTGGCATTTGAAGCCCTGAAGTGGATTATAACTGATTAGCAATTAATCCTCATCAATTACATTCTTAATGTATGTACTGAGCATGTGTGTTTCCTGTTGAGGTAGATTACCTGTGGCACTAATCCTGAAGCAGCTGGAATAGTTTCTTTTTTTATCTCATATAACACTGATCAATCACTGCTTTTACAGTGACTTTTCTTGCTTCAAGGAGTTTGTTGTAATAACTTTCTTTTTTCCTATGCCACTACTGTTTGGGATTTTCACCCACCATCACCCTTTGGTCCACTTTGTTTTTCTGGATTGGGAGCAATTAAGATTTGGGGGTTTCAGACGACCTTTTGTAAAGGCTCCAGAATCTGCATATAGCTAAAAATGGTGTGACTCGTTAAAACCTCGCAGATCATCCTTGAGAGAACATGAGGGGAAAGTGACAAAAGCTCCAGATATTTATGGCAACTCTTGCGAAACACCGTCTATTCTAAAGACATAATTGTTTGAATGGTATTGTGTAGATGTTGTCCAGGCTAATGAGACACACTTTCCCCCCTGAATCTGCTTAAAAATAGACAGGATCTATACCCTTGGAATAGAAGAGCATATTCTGTTCTTTCAAAGCAGCGTTCTTTGAAAATACTTGTCTGAAGGGAGCTTGTCCCATGCAGGCAGCACTGCTTGTCCTTGCTGAGGGAGCAGGAGAGCCACTCAGCAGCCTCAGCACGTGAGCCAGCCTGCCCCAGGAGCCTGCAGCACAGAGCTCTGGGCACCCTGCTATCCCGGGGTGGAGAGGCAGCCTCGAGTGTCTTACAGACTGGTAACAGCTTCCTGAGAGCTGTGATGAGCACACAGTGCTGCAGAGATGGTCCTAAAGCACCAAAGTCCCAACTCTGTGTCTCAGTCCTTGGCCCTGGCACTGGTGTTTAATGTAATTAATGTATTCACAAGAGTATCAAAAGTAGGAGTGAATTTGGGATATTCTGAAATTCTTTTCATCAGACCAGATAAGAATTTTAATGGAATTTCAGTTGGGTCCTCCATGTTGCTGCTTTCTACTTGGTATATATTGTAGGTTGTGTTCTTTGTGGTTGATTTTTTTTTCTGAGGATTTCTTTGTCAGAAATTAAGATACGGGCAAATACAAGGCTGCAGAGGGTTTAGAATGAAGCAAGTGTATTTTTTGGAAGAGTTTCCTCTTTGCTGTGGAGTATGTGTATAATATTTAATGCAATCCTTTTCTGATTCAGGTTTTTTGTGGTAGCTGTTGCAAACGAAAATGCAAACTGCACTACATGGAGAAGGAAGCAAGAGTCTGCACTGGCTGTTATGATGATATTAATAAAGGTAAAGAGTTTTTTTTGAGTAATTGCAGTAATCATGGAAATATCTCTTTAACCTTTGTTCTTTTGGGGGAGCGTGATTACTTTAATTCATGTAGGTTTTTCTATTTCTGAGATGGAGGGATAAAGAGAATAATTGTACTTCTTAGTTGGATTCCAGTTCTCATTTTGAACTTTGAATCTCAAGTTGGGTTTTTTTTTATTTTAAAAAAACAAAAGTAATTTTTATCTCCATAGGATTAAATAGGAAGTTATAGAAGAACCCAATTTATCCTGTTGAGTCATCTGTGGCAGGAATCTAGCAGAAGTTATCCTCCCTCCACAGTGGCCCTCTGCGTGTTTAAAGGCCACATCCCTGCTTGTTCTCACATGTTGTTTGCCCACTCTATGTTGCTTCCTTTTCTGGTGCTTTTACAAGTCACTTTCCAGGGCTGCAGTAAATGATTCATCAGATAACCTTTTCTTAACTGGAAACTAACCATGGATGCTTATGAAAACATCAGGAGAAACAATTGAGGTCCTGTTGATGAGTATGCAAAATAACAAGTTGAAAACATGTCAGATTTTTAATCGGCCACCTGAGTGGAGTTCAGCCTGACAGATGTGACACATGTTTGCCCCAGGGGTCAGGGGTACAGTGATATAGTCACTGCAATGCTGCCAGGAGGACAAGGGGAGGTCTCTTTATCTCATGAGAAATTAGGCAATTATGCAGGTAGAAAATACATCTAAATTATCTTCCATGCAACGGTTTGAATGTTTATTTTTCATAGCTAGATCACAAAGTGTGCATTGCCTTGCCAAAAAACCCCCACCCACCCACAGTACTGCTCTGCAAATGGAATTTAATCCATTGTGAGATCTTAAAAACTAACCACATTATTTTAGCACAGGCATTTGAAAGGATGATGAGTCCAACTGGTCCTGTCCCCAATTCCAGTGTCTCCTCTGAAAGTTCTTCCACTGTTCCATCTGTAGAGGAGGCTCAGATACCTGGTGGTGCCAGCTCTCCTTCGCCATCTGCATTGTTGCCTGTCTCAGCACTTAAACAACCTGGTTTTGAAGGTACAGCTGCTAAATATAACAGAGCTGCTTATCATGTCTCGAATTTATACTTGGTATTTTTTGTGTAAAACAGGAACACTCTGAATGGAAACATTTTCACTTCCCAGTTTTTGTGCCAGGCCCAAGCTGGTCCTAAATCTCTATTTATGAAATGTGAATGTTACTTTTTTCATTGCCCTCTCTCCTTATATTGTAAATCCTTTTGCGTAGCTGTTCATTTTATAATTTTCACATGTCTTGGGAGATCTCTGGCTTGTGTTGGACTGCCAGTCATAGAGTAAAAACAAAAAGTAGCTGTTCAGGGAGAAGTTACAAGGGAGGAGCAAAGGTTAATTTTCTGTGTAAATACAAATGATTAGAGGCTAACTAGTGTTCCACTGTAACTAAATATCTGACCTTCTTCAAAGAAAACACATTTTTAAACAAAGTGGTAAAACAACTCTTTTTAGAGTGTATTTCATCTTTTAGTTCTGATGTGCATTTCATTCTTACATCACTGCAAAGGGATGATTGAGGAAGTAGCCTTCTGTAATATAAACTGATGGATTACAGCGTAGCAGGGCAGCTTCCTCTGCAAGTGAGAGGTTTTGTTGCATGTATTTGCCTGATTGGAGACTGGCTGATGTCAACCTCTACCTGTGCTTCTTTCCAGTAAACAGATTGTCTGTACATTTGGTGGGGAGAAGGGGCTTCATTTCTGTCCCTTTCAGATGTTGGAACGGTGCAATAATACAGAGTTGTTGTTTTAACCTGTCGCAGGGCTGTGCCCCAGAGAGCAGAAGAGGGTTTGGTTTGCAGATGGTATTTTGCCAAACGGGGAGGTGGCAGACACAGCCAGGCTGTCCTTGGGAGCAAAGAGGTCGCAGGAGTCCAGCCCAGTGAGCCCGGAGCTCCCGGAGACGTTCGCGGTAGGAGTCGGGATGGTTCAGCTGCATGGATTACCTGTTGGGAGACCTTTGCTTGCCATGGATGGGGCCCCTTACACACCATGACTTCTGGTTCACAGCCTTTGGAATCTGAGACTATATTTAAGTATTTTTGGCAGGGGCTGTGAGGTCCTTGGATTGAAAAACATTGCAGTAATTTTCGATTTGAGTAAATCCAAGGAAAGTTTTCAAAGCAAAACCTTGTTTGGTTTGAGGTGTCTGTGAACGTCAAAACTGGTGTGGCTGAAAATTTGCCAAAGCATTTTTTTTTGGTACAGTGTTTGATGAACCACTTTTGTGAAGGTGACTTCAGCCACAGTTCTTAAGCCTGTCATTAGCAACATGCTTATAGTACAAGTTTGTGGTTGGTTGTTTTTATTTCCAGTGGCCTGCTATAGTTTCCCTGATGGATTAGACTAACCAAGTTGCTTAGTGCCCTGCAATACCACATTATAGGGTGCAACAAAATCTGTGTATTGCTTCTAGTGTGACCTAATATTGAACTGAGAGGGGGATTTTTTTTTTTATCATGAGTCACATGCATACTGTTGAATGAACTGCACTTTAAAAGAAAAGTCCAAGGAAGAGGTGTAAGTTTCCTGTGGAAAGATTTAGCGAGGTTCCTCAGGAACCCTTTTAAGATAAAACATAACACTGAAGCACTGTCTCAAGTAATAACATAAATTTCTTGATTCTCACAGCACTCAAGAGTTTTTAAAATATATGGTTAAAGCTAAAAAACCAGATCGTTATTGTTGTATATAGAGGATCTGAACAGTTATCAGGTGTGTAGCATTTAAATCAGCTTTTATTCATGAAGAACTGTAGTAATCAAATCAAAAAGAGTTGGAGTAATCAAAAGTTACAGCCTGTCTCACTTTGGGGAAAGAGTAGGATATTTGCACTTGCAGAAGATGAGCAGTGTCTAAAATTAAAAGCAGCAGGGACAAAGTGAGTGGAAGACAGTTAGTTAGTGGTTCTCCTGTGCAGCCTCAGAAGCTCACACAAAACCAGCACAGTGCAGCTCTAAAGCAAAGGCAGCACAAAATCTGAAAGTGCTGCCACAGGGTGCTATGAAGGGCAGAAATGCCAGGTGGTATGAAACACCAGCAAGCAGATTCAGGGAAGAAGTCTATTATTAGCCATGTTTTTGTCTGTGTTTTTGTGGAGTCTTCCCTTTGGGATTGGTGGCTTTTTTTTTTTTTTATTTTGTGGCAGCATATTTGTTAAATGGAGGATTTCCTGGAAGCTGAAGGGGCACCAGGAGAACTGCTACAGGGCAAGCATAAGTTTGTCAGGTTTTTTCTTGTTGTATGGACAAAGTCTTCCCTCTGGATATAGGATGCAAGTCTAAAGAACAATAATGTGCATCTCTGTTTTTGTTGGAAGGGTCTTGGGGGGGGTTGGTTTTATTAATTTTATTTTTTTATGACAGCTGACATCCCAACATGCCTGTGTTCTTGTCATACCTGTCTTGCTGGGGGAGCAGTGTGGGTTTGACTCCAAACTAGAAATTAATCAGACTGAGCAAAGCTACATTCAGCTATTAGTGGAACAGTAGAAATAGCATAGAAGTATGTTTGCAGTACTCAACTACTGATCCAGTTTGTGTTACCTAACAAATAAATTAACTATGCATCTTCACCCATGTAACTCGTAAACAAAAAAAAAAAAGATGATCCAGCAGAGATTTGCTGGCTTTCTTCTTATTAGGAGGAAATGGATTCTCAACTTTTGTGATAAATTTATTTCTCTTTTTGCTTCTAGAATGTTAATAATGAGTTTCAGTGGTTGTGAGACAGTGTAGATTTTTTTTTTTTGGTTATTTCTTTTTCACAGGCTGCAAACCCAGAGGAAGATGACCTGGTAACTGATGCAAATCAAAAACTGAAGGAAGAAACAGATAAGATGACAAGAATGGAGCAATTACATCCCTCTGTTCCTTCAGATGGTGCACAGCAGGCCACTCCAGTCCAGAGTGAGGTGGCACCCAGTTACAAATCTGTCCCTCTAGGAAGTGAAGAGTGTTCCCCTGCAGCAGCTGAGAAGAGCAGTCCCAGTTCAGTGGATCAGAGCACACGGGATGTGCCTGTCACTGCTTCAAGTTACAGGGCACTGTGTGGGCTGGAAAACTGTGTGCGACGAGACATCAGCCTTCTTCCTGATGATGATGAGCTGCCACCACTTCTGCTTGCACTGGGTGAAAAAGGGAAAGGTAAAATCTGGTAACATTTTGAGAAAATTGTCAATATTTACTCATAGAATCCTAGAATCATTTGGGTTGGAAGGGACATTAAAGCTCATCCAGTGCCATCTCCATGCCATGGGCAGGGACACCTTCCACTATCCCAGATTTGTAAATACAGACTCATGTGCATGCAATGTGTATTTTAATATAATTCTCATGTAATTTATTTGTTGCATACTGGATAGTTGGGTAATGACTGTGCATTTTTAACAAGATCATTTGTTATGAGAAGAATGCTTTCACCATTTAATTGCATTATGGTGGTGGCTGTGCTCATCAGAGGTACCTGACTGAATCAGGGTATGGATGAAGAGTCAGCACATGTTCAGTCAGGGTTTTCCAAAGGAATGGTACCCCTGGTTTGCACCTTTGTTAGAAGTTGCAAGTTGAAGTTGCTTCAGTTCTATATGTTCCTTGAATCTCGGGGTAAGCTTTTCTGTGGTTGATCTGTAGCTATTCAAATCTTGGGAATAACTACCAGGGTAGGAGGATGGGATGACTGTGTCATACAGTGAACTGATTCTTGGTTTGGGTCATTGGCTGGTATATTGAACTTAATCATGTGTTAATTTATTTAGATCTTATGGTGGAGGAACATCCATTTCACCAAAAGGTTGCCTTGCTTCTTGAGAAAGGAGGTCCTAATCCATTGACTTTTATTCTAAATGCAAACTTGCTTGTCAATGTGAAGCTAATAACATGTAAGTATTGCACATTTTCTTTTCCATTAAATCAAGCCTTTTTTTTTTTCTCTCTGTAAAACAGCATTACTGTGGTATCTTATTTTTTTAAAGATTCCTCAGAAAAGTGCTGGTGCTTCTCAACAAATGGACTGCATGGTTTGGGTCAGGCAGAAATTGTCATTCTGTTGCAGCGTTTGCCAGATGAAGATGTTTTCCCTAGTGAAATATTCAAATTATTTCTTGACATCTATAAAGATGCAATGAAAGGTGTGTCATTTTAATGTCTTAACTTTTTCTTGTGTAGTATATTCTTGCTGATCTCTAAAACCTAAAGTTGATTGGTAATTTTTCTTGAATTATTTGTTTAATGATTCTGTTGAAAGAGCTTGGAGTGTTAGACTAGAGTTCTACATAACGGAAACAAAATAATTTATGTTTGCTTCATATACTTCTGTTAACATCCTGTTGGCAGGCTTTTTTGTTGTTTAGTCGTATTGTGGTTGAAATTCTGGTTATGAGCCCTTGAGTCTATGATTTTTAGGACACCTGGCACTTCATTTGTAGAAGTACAGTGCTCATAAATGTAAATATTTTAGGTCTGTTGATCAAAACTCATCAATTGATGCGTTTAGGACTCTTGGCATTTCTTTGGAGAAGCTTAGTTTCATAGTCAGGTTCATTTAGTGATGAAGTACAGAGCTCTTACTCTGTGGGTTTAGATACCTGGCAGACTTCAGGAAGATGTGAGACAAATGGTGGGCTTGCAAGGTCTGTCAGAGGTCACTGCTTAGAGCAGTTCTCTTGGCAATAAAGTGTGAGTGACACAGATCTGTAAACACTCTCCATTCCTCTTTCCACAGGAAGGTTCATAAAAAATATGGAAAATATTACTTTCACAGAAAACTTTCTCAGCAACAAAGAGCATGGAGGATTCCTGTTTGTTTCACCAACTTTTCAGAAATTTGATGATCAGATTCTACCAGATAACCCTTTTCTTTGTGGCATTCTTATCCATAAGCTGGAAATACCCTGGGCAAAAGTGTTTCCAATCCGTTTGATGTTGAGATTGGGAGCAGAATATGGGGGTAAGTTTTAATGGTTCCAATAGCTGTATAAATGTAAAGTTCCCTTTGGAAAACACAAGTAGTTTTAAGACCAGCAGTATTTTATATTGCACTTGTATAAGCCCAGTGTGTAGAGTCACCTGGGAATGTTCATTGTCCTGCTCAACTACTTTGATTTTTCTTTTTTTTTTTCTCTTAGCTGATGAGAAAGCTAAGAAACCAAAACTTACAGTAAAATATAAGGATTTTTTTTTTGATTGTAGGAGAAAGGTTTGAAGGGATGTTTACAAGCCCAGTTTACAACTCTGATAAAATGGTTATTTTAATTAAATTATTTAAGTATATTGGCAAAATATTACTGCTTCATGGACCAAATAAAGGTATTGATTACTTATAAGGATAACTTATTAATACATTGGAAACATCTAGGCGTGTAAAAAAGCTGTAGCCCACCATTGTAGAAGCTGCAAGTCCAGAAACATGTACCCATTGCCTGTTCATGGATTTTGGGAGCCCACAGTGGACCTCGACCAGCCAGATCCTGTCTGTGTGGTGACAAGGGTGGCAGCTGATGTTCCTTCTCTTACCAAACCACTTGCTGTGTTTTATTTTTCAATTTTGTCAGATACAACCATGGTGGTGGGGGAATACCACACAGTGGCTGAGAATTAGAGAGAGGCTTTGCTTCCTTTGGCTGGTTAGGTATTGAGATTTAGAGACAGGTTATAGCTGAAAAAAACTATAAGACTACTTGGAATAGCAAGTTTTAGAGTTGTTTGTAGGTAAATATGACCTTTTTTCTTCCTAGCCTATCCAACTTCTGTGGTAAGTGTCAGGCACCGGAAGCCACTCTTTGGAGACATTGGACACACGATTATGAATCTACTTGTTGTGAGTAGATACTTCATTATCTTCCTTTCCTGTTGTAATCAAAATTACGTAAAATGTCCTGTAAACAATTTCTTAATCTGGAAAGCTGAGCTAATGTTTTTGTTCTTCATACTTGACTTAAAACTGGTGAGGGAGTTAAAAAAGCTGTTTGTTTCACCTTGTATTGTTATGCATTAGTTCTGGTAGTGAAAAAAGGCTTTTAATGAGTGAGGGAGAAGTTGGTGTTTGCATTGATGCTGATAGTCATCGTTGTTCAGGTGCATTTTTCTCTTCTGAGCATCACTGTGGTGCAGGGATTCTGGTCTAAAATATGACAATTTTAAATGTGAAGAAACACTTGACAGGCAGATGCTGTTGACCAACTGCAGTAGTGGTTACTTTGTCAGACAAACTTAACCTTGCCATAGTCATTCAGCTTGACTGTCTTTTGTGAAGGACTTTTTGGCAAAGTCGTAAGTCAAGTCTGGAATTCATGCCATTCCCTGTGGAAGCTTTCCCTTTGTTACTCAAATAATTTGATTACAGATTGCAGTAAGCCTGTGTTCCTGACCAGTAACCTTCCTCTTCTGATACTTCCATAGAACTTCCAGCACTTTCCATCCTAGTGTTCAGGCCAAGGCCATGGAAAGCAGAGCAGGTCTCATTTAGGCAATCACTACATCCTCTCCTGGGTGTGGAAACCTACATAGCTGAGATGAAACTGCAGTCTTTGCCCCCTTTTTCCTTTCTGCCAGCACAGGTGTGCAGATCACTGCCTAAGGAATCAGCTGGAGGAGGTTCCCATCTAAGAACAGCACATTTCTTCTTCCTGTAGGAGTCTGACACTGTAATCCATGAGCCAGCTCCCAGCCTCACTGGTGATGTGCCAGTGCCAATGTGTAACTGCACCCTCAGACTCTGGGCAGCCTTCTTCTTGTGCTGCTGCTGAATGGGGTTTCTGTGGAGTTTCTTTTCAGGTGGATTAGAATTACTTGGATTCCCTTCCTGGCTGTGTCAGCCTGGAGCAGGCAGGGGCAATATGTGCCCCTTGCAGGAGTTTGAGTCACTGCATGGCTGCAAAATGTTCTCTTGTTGGTGCCTTGGCACCTGTGATGCAAATGCTCAGTTAGAGATCATGCAGAGCCTCTCCCCACACAAGTGGCTGAGGCAAAGGGCACCTGTGATTTACATCCTTAGTGCTGGATGCCAGTCCCATGGAAACCTTAGTGCATCGAGATGGTTTTGTAAATACCCTTCTTGCTGCAGCTGTGTTGATGGAGGAAGGCACTGATTGCCTGGCTCAGCTGGTGAAAAGAGCCTCTTTATGCCTTTTTTCCAAATGAAGTAGTAAAAGCAAATGAGACCATTTCATACCTGATGTTGTTGTTCTAGAAATAAACAGAATTTTGCAGAAGTGGGTGAGGTGAAGGGTGATTACTTCTGTCACAGAAAGGGATAAGAAACGGTGCAGTATTCAATCTGTAAATCAATAAGTTAGAGCTGTAGGGGACAGGCTGCAGCCTGTGAGCCTGGAAACAAACTCATTTAGATGGTGGCTTCCACACTTCACTTTCTATCAGAGAGGGAAAGTGTTGAGGTTTTTCTTTCTTTGCTAGACTGGGATTCTAATGTGTATGAAGTAGCCATAGAGTAAATAACCCATTGGTTAATAGAGCTAATCTGTCAGTGCTATGAATTTGTTAATATGTTCATTGAGGTGCTTCTCACATACACCTGGTGGGCAAAAAGAGATCCCTAAGTCTTCAGCCACTCTAATATATTGCTATTTTTTAGAAGTCCTAGGGATGTATTTAAAGTGCCTTCATGTAAGTGATGAAGGTAAGGAAAAGGTAAGAAAACAGTACTGAATTGTCTGCTAACATACTTTGTCTGTTACAGGACTTTAGAAATTACCAGTATACTTTGCATACCATAGACAACCTGTTTGTTCATGTGGAAATGGGTAGAAGCTGTATTAAAATTCCTCTAAGGAAATATAATGAGGTGAGTACACCCATCTTAGCTTTCTAATCCAAGCTGCTCTAGTCTTCATTTTTTGCATAATACCAGTCACACCTCTACCATCAGCTCTTTGAAAAAGCCCTCTCTGAACTTTATACTGACCTAAATGTGTAATGGGAAGGGCATGCAATTACCTGAGCATACACTTCCTTCTCTGATATGCTGGAAGGTGGATAATGAGGAGTTGAGATGTAGGATAGCTGTTAAATACTGAAAGATCAGCAGTTTCTTCAAAGTCTTTCAGCATGTGTTTTCAGACACTCTCTCTCACAGATTTCCAGATGATGGTGTTTTGCCTAGTAATTAAAAAAAAAAAGAATTAAAACCCCAGACAAACAACAACCAAAAAAACCCTCTTAATGAGATTTATCAGTGTAATGACGAATTTTGTGTTGACAGGTGATGAAGGTGATCAATTCCTCTAACGAACATGTAATTAGCATTGGAGCGAGTTTCAATACTGAAGCAGACTCTCACTTGGTGTGTGTGCAAAACAAGCAGGGCGTCTATCACACACAGGCCATCAGTGCCACGGGACAGCCCAGGAAAGGTAGGAGGTCTGGGGGAGAAAAATCACTTTTCTAGAGCAGAAATGGAAGTTCAGTGTTAGGTGGCACAGAAAATGCATCTCTGGTGTTACATTAAATTGTGCTTTAAGAGGAGTGCAAGTGTAATGTCAGTTATGATTGACTGGAGTGACACAAAGTAGAGCTCACTTCCTTCCTACTTTTTCTAGTTACAGGTGCAAGTTTTGTGGTGTTTAATGGAGCCTTAAAAACATCTTCAGGATTTTTAGCTAAATCCAGTATAGTTGAAGGTAAGAATTTTTTTCTGTTCTCCTCCTAAGAGTCTTAAAAAAGAAAAAAAATTGGCAGCAGTCTTGTGTAAGGTCTTTATGCCTCAGTAAGCTAAACATTTCTTTTCAGGTTTTTTAATTATGTATGAAACCTATTGCAAACAAATGCTGCATAAAAATACATGATAGTTCACCTATTTGTTTTAAAACGTTCAAATTTAAACTCTGTTTAATCGATGTAGGTCTTTCTTTTGTGGAACTATTTTCATTGCCATATTGCTGAAATACATATATTGGCACATACATGCAAAAAAAATTTCCAAAATTAACTCAAAAGTGATCTTTTAGTTTGAGTTATGTTGACAAAAAAAAAAGGTTTTCTTCCTCTTTCATATAACATTTAGTGCTGTAGGTGGGAGATGGTGTACTTCTGTGCATTTATTAATTAGATGTAGGAGATGATTGGTCTCAATAGAATTTAAGCCAAGATTCTCTAAAAAGCTGTGCTGCTTTTCCTGTGCATAATGTGGAATTTTAACTGTTTTTCTTCTAGATGGACTAATGGTACAAATAACACGAGAAACAATGGAAAGCCTACGCCAGGCATTAAGGGACAAGGAGGACTTCAAAATTACCTGTGGAAAAATGGATGCAGGGGATGTGAAAGAATATGTAGATATTTGCTGGGTAGAAAATGAAGAGAAAACAAACGAAGGGTAAATGTACTACCAGTGCCAGACATCTGAGAGAAATCTTGTTCCCAGTGTTCAAATACCAGCCTTTAGTTCTTTGAAATTAATCTAAAGTATTGTTTTGACAGAAAGTGCTTGATACCAAAGATGGTTTATAGTGTCTTAAACCTGCAAGATTAGGTTTCTATTAATGTTGTTAGTTCCCTGTTTAGGATTTGTTTTGTGCCATCCGTATTTTCATACTGCACGTCCTGTATTGTTTTTTGTTGTAAAGCTGTTTAAATAGCCTTAAAGGATGGGCAAATATTATTTCATAGAAGTTACCATATCTGAACTATAAAAGTTGTTTAATTTACTAATCATACTATTGTTTTCCACAGAATTTTAAGCCCAGTTGATGGAAAATCAATGGAAGGAACTCAGAGTGAAAAAGCACCACAATACAGAGACTTCACAAGAGAGGGAAAAGTTATAAAGTGCACCGAAGTTAGTGAATTACATAGTTCTTGAGACTTTTTTATTACTTTTTGAATATTTAAGTGGTAATGTGATGGTACTAAGTGATACTGTTAAAATGAGCTGATTTTACGTGTAGCCGTCCTGCCAGGCAGGATGTTCTCTGCAGCTCCTTGGGAGCTTACAAATATTTTTCTCATCTGAAAAAGACTAAAGTCTGTTTGCAGTGACAGCTCTGTAAATGCCTAACACAGGCATTCCCATGGGGTTCTGGTGTTTTGATTGTGTGGATGAAATATTTGGCTGCTTTGCTAGCAGACAAGCATCAAAGCTTGCCCTCTTTGGTGTTATGTGATCCTGAACTACTGTTGTTGCTAACTTTGGGATGTACCAGGCTGCTGACTGCCCTTCCCTTTCTCTGATCTCAGGTTTACTATTTTGTAAAGGATCATGAACTGTCTGGTGCTGTTCCCCACCAGTTTGCAAAAGAGATTGCCACTGCCTGCAGCACTGCTCTTTGCCCCCACCTTAAAACCTTGAAAAATAACGGGATGAATAAGATAGGACTCAGAGTTTCCATTGACTCAGACATGGTAAGCTTTCAACATTTATTGCACACACTCCATTTCCACTGAAGTGTCTTCCCTTGTAAATACCTTGGATCTCTCCATGAATGTTTCAAAAGAGTTTTGCTCTACCCAAGATCCAGGCTGAGGATGACATTTGTGGAAGAAGCTGTCTTAGTCATTAATTTCTCACTTCATGGTAGCTTAAATAGTCTTTTAGTGTGATACAGCACTTTTTGCATAGTCTTGTTAATACAAGCAGTGTTACTTAGTATCAATATGTTTCCCTCCTAGGTTGAATACTTAGCAGGATCTGGAGGGCACCTTCTTCCACAGAACTACCTGAATGACTTGGACAATGCTCTGATTCCTGTGATTCACGGTGGAATGTCAGATCCTACAGCTCTGCCACTGAAAATGGAATTATTATTTTTCATTATAGAACGCCTGTTTTGATGAGGCTGATTACATGCATATACTGATTTGCTAGATCTGAACACCAAAGTTGTAAAGCTACAAACACTAAAAATGTTAAAGTTTCTAAACCTGTTATGTTTTAATAGCTTTTCAAACTGTTTTTTTAAATCCCCTCAGATCCTCTCTGGTTCCTCTCCCACAAAAGAGTTGTAGTTTGTGTCATGAAGTTCTGAAAGTTTGCACTTAATATAGGTGCAGAAGAGTGCAGATTTTATTGCTTCTCACACAGTGGTTGAAGCATTTGGTAGGTGTAGTGTAACTCCAAGTCGTAGGATCTTGCCTCTTACCCTCACATTAGTGAGTTACTAAAGTTGCTGGTGTAGTCTCTGCATGTGCTTCCCCCTTCAAGTGCTGAACACTGGGGCAGGGCTGGCCCAAAACTGTTTCCACAGGAGGCTCAGACACCAGACCTGCTGTAGCTGCCTGGAGCCCCATGTGCCTGGGCAGCTCTGGCAGTGCAGGGGGAACACTGTGGGTGTGTGGATAAACACCTCACTGAGGTCATTAACCTGGGGATGTGATGCTGGTGCTTCAGGAACATATGCTTTCAATTAATGTTTTTTACAGTAACTGTTTTCTTTCTTGTATTTATAAGGATTTATCTAACTTAAATGGATGCTATTTTTATAAAAAGTGCTTTTTTCTTTACTCTGTGTTCAGAATTCCATATACAATTTGACCTTTCAAGGATTAGGAAAAAACAGATTACTCTTGATGTAATCTACATGTAGCAATAAGTCAGACAAGAATTCTGCAGTATTTTTTCTGCTCCTGTCTACTGCTTTTGCCACATTTTAGTAGCCACCTTTGCTTTCAGGGAGAACAGATGTATTAAGTCTGAATTTTCACAAACAGGTTGATTCTAGTGGAAGGGTCCCTGCCTGTGGCAGGTGGGGTTGGAACTTTTAAGGTCCCTTCCAACCCAAACTGTTCTGGGATTTTTAGTATACCTGAGGTTCTTGCATAGGATGTATTTTTGATACTTGGTCATTTAGATCTATTTATGTATTTGTGATGCATGTGATTTGTACTGAGGTTCATCGAACTGCAGTTGGGTTTGGTAGCAGCCACACAACTGCTTGTTGAGAACAGAACCAAAACTAAATATATACAAGATCTATATTGTTTTCAGTAAAAATGCTGGTACAATTTTATAATGAGAGTATTAAAACTTGGATGCCTTCTTGATGCTAATAGGGGATATTTTATGTTTTTGTATCAAAAACAATTTGTAATTTAACCTAATCAGCTCTGCTGTTATCCGTGCTTTAACACTCCAGTCCTAGAAGGGTTCAGGCGTCGAGATCTTAAGCTGGATGGAACTGAACTGCATTTCAGCTTCTGTGCTGACTTCTCCTGAGAAGCTGTCATTAGGGAGAAGGGCTGAACCCACGCAGAGTGTGAACAAAACGTGTCCTTGTTGAAAACAGGCTGCACTGAGGCCCTTGAGGGAGCCCCAGCAAGAGGCTGAACAGTGCTTTGGGTCTGTGACACGGCCAGGACATCTGAAGGAACAACTGCCTCTTGGCACTTAACCTCTACTAACTCCTTTTCAGTAATGATCAATAAAGTTAACTACAGTGCTCGCAACCTTCCGCCTCTTACTTAAAATGAAACAGAGACAGATCTGGCATGTGTGTGTCCTGTCTCTGCAGCTTTCTGGGACTCCTGATGTTGCCCCAAAATGGGATTCATTCCTCAGTGTGTCACAAGCCAACAGTGACACCCTGGAGAGAGACACTGGGTGTTCCATCAGTGGTGGGTAGGCCTGCGTGCTCGGGCTGTTCCAGCACACCTCACTGCCCTTGCTCTGCCATTATTTACGTCCTTTACAGAAAGACAGAGCTGGTAACTTCCCAAGCACTGCCCCTCTGTCAGCAGTGATGTCACTGCCATGCAGGTGCTGTGACCCCAGCCCAGCTCTGCACCTGCTCAGGGGCAGGGGCTGTGCCTGGGCCAGCTCTGACCTGCAGGGCTGAGTTGTGGCTCTGGCACAAACAGGGTTCAGCTGCAGGACATGTGGACCCCCAGCACTCTGACAAGTTTGCAAGGCAGACACGGAGGTACACCAAGATCCTGACTTACATCCTTAAAACTTGCTAATTCCAGGACTTGACTAAGGGATCAGGTCTCCCTTCTTGCTGATCAGGCTTCAAAATACACAAAGATCAAACCTCAGAGAACATCCTCACTTATCATAATCTTAACATAGTCCACATTTTGCAGAACTAGAAGGCACAATTGGTTCAATGTGGGAGTGAAGCCCCAATGATACCAACATCCTGATTTCACACGGAATCACAGAATTAATCAAGTTGGAAAATCCTTCCCAGCCCATCGAGTCCAAGCTGTGCCTGATCCCCACCTTGTCACCAGCCCAGAGCACTGAGTGCCACCTCCAGCCCTTCCTCGGGCACCTCCAGGGATGGCGAGGGCCCGACCACCCTTTCTATGGAGAAATTCCTGCTGATGTTCAACCTGAGCCTCTCCTGGCACAGCTGAGGCTTGACTACATCCCGTCCTAAACCGTTCGGAGTTCCGGGGTGTCCGTGACTGCGGGCTGCAGCCACTGCCTGTCCCACGGATCAGGTCTTTCCTGGCTGATGAGGCTTCAAACCACACAGAGATAGATTATCCCAACTCGGGATAATGTTGACATCTTCCCCATCGTGCCCTGGCCCGGCCCCGCCCGGCGCGAAGGCGGCGGGACCCAGCCCCCAGCGGGGCGGGTCTGGTCCGGGGCTGGGCCATGGCGCATTACACGCGCCTA
>JANPWX010017552.1:41483-61297 GCA_024734555.1 Trochalopteron elliotii
GGTGGGCTCTCTGGCGACCGGGCCGTGCTGAGGGGTCCCCGCTGTGTCCCCGCAGGCGCCTGGAGCCAGTGGCCCGTGGATCACTTCCTGCGCACCGGGCGCATCGCGGCCAGGGACGGGGCCGCCGTGCGCTGGTTCCACGCCGCCAACAGCAGGGCCCGGGCGGCGGAGGCCGCGCGAAGTGAGTGTGGCACAGGCCCCTTCCTCTTCCCCTTCCTCCTCCTCTTCCTGTTCCTCCATCCCCGCGGCTCTTAAATCCCTCCGGGGATGGGGACTCCCAATCTCCCAGGGCAGCCCCTGCCAAGCCCTGACCACCCTTTCCATGGGGAAATTCCTGCTGGTGTCCAACCTGAGCCTCTCCTGATCCCGTTCCCTGGGAGCAGAGCCCGACCCCCCTGGCTGTCCTCTCCTGTCAGGGAGTTGTGCAGAGCTAGAAGGGCCCTGGTGCCCCAGCCTGGGCGGCAGGGAATTGTATGTGAATTTATGTGAATATTAGAAAAATAAATATTTGTCTAAATTTATATGTAATATCCTTATCTTGAATATCATCACTAGTTCTTTCCTTCGTATTTCAGTTTTCACTGTGTGTTATTGGATCCTCTGGAAAGCTGGTAGCACTGCCCAGATTCATTATATAAAGCTGTTTTCAAGAGCCTGAGCACTCCTAAGACACCTCTTTGCCTGCCTTGTGTGCGAGCTAACATTTTCCTGGTCAGTTTTGGCAATGAGTCAAGGGGAATGCTCAGTCTCTGCCAGTATTAAATCCTGTGCTCATCTTTCCTCTGTCAGGAACACAATTTTCAGGGGAGAAGATCTCAGATTTAACAAGAGTGGATTCACATGTTGGATGTCTGTTTTTCTGTTCCCGTGAAGAAAAAAACCCACGTGGTTGCTGCGCCAAATGCACCCTCAAAGATGAATTTTCACATGGTTGTGGGCTTGCCAAGATTTTAGTGACTGAAAATGCCCCAAAATTGTATCTTTGGTGTCACACTGCAGTTCCCTTGGAGTAAGGGTGCACGGCCTGGTGTAGACAGACCTGCTGGGTAATTGTTGCCCTAAAGCACTAAAGCTGAGGTTTTATTTCTCAATCCCCAGGTGATGTGCACATGGTGGAGGTGGATGTTCTCCTTCGGGGAGGGGACAGGGACCCCATCCTGGCTCACCCCCCAGACACTGACAGCGACATCACCCTGCAGGAGTGGCTGGCACAGATGGTCAGCACCAATAAAGGCATCAAGCTGGATTTTAAGAGGTATCTCAACAAAAAGATTGTTATGTTGTTTGCATTCTTACCTGTTGCAATTTTACAGGTGATTGTTAACCAAACTCCTCCTTAACGTGCAGTTTAGCATGATGCATTCAGAAGCATAATCCATATGGAAATAGAGTCCATAATTCTCGAAGCATGACAAGAAGAAAACCTTTAAAAGTGTTTTGAACTACAAATAATGATTTTTTTTTTTTATTCAGTCAGTTAGGTACTGTGAGCAGAACTTTCCCATCGGGAAGGTGAAATATTGGTGCCTCTCTGGAGGATCCTTCCTCTGGCCTTGCTAACTAACCGTTAACTAAAGGTTCATTCACAGTTTGAACCATTAGCTGTTTGATTACATGAATGAAAACACACCTGAAAACCCCATGAGATTGCCTTGAAGGAGTTTGAAATGAGCTGTGATTTCCAGACATGGACCCCTTCAGCTCCTGACTCTGGCTTTGTCTGAATTTCCATGTGCTCAGTCTGTTTTGGCAGCAAATTACAAAGAGCTTAGTCAATGTTTAAGTACTCTATAGAAAGGCAGAAACCCCCCAAAGAGATGGTTGTAAAATGCAATTTATGCCTGTGGTTCTGTGTAACACAGTCACTGTTTTCATGTGGAAGTTCATGAAAGTGAAAAACGTGGGCAGGCAAAATCCTTTTATTGTCACAGGATTCGTGTGTGTGTCCTGAGCAGAGAAGGGAAAAAAGAGCAGTAGGCATTTGTTTGGGCTTATTTCTTGTGAGTTTTGGTGGGGTTTTTCCTCCATTTTAATTATTGTTTAAATTCATTTTAAACTACCTACCTTTCATTTTTCCACAAGGAGTTTACAGCCAAGTGCAGTGATTCAAAAAAGCTTTTAAAAGTGCATTGCAATATAAAAGTCTGATTGTATAAAAGCATTTAAAAATACATCATGCAGTGCAGATAGAGTCAAATAAGTGATAACAGAATTTGATGTTCTTTTGGATAATATTTATTTGGATGCCATTTTTGAAGTTTTGGAGATTATTTCAATGGTGCTTTAAAAATCTGCTTTTTATATCTGTGCTCTATCAGCTTGATTGACCACATAATTACATTTCCTGCTGGCTTTGGCTACTGAAATTAATGTATTCTGCAAAAGGTCTTCAGTGTACCACTTCAGAAATGCCAAAGTCATTTCACATGAAGTCAGCAGTAAGTCTGAATTTTCTAAATGCTGTGCAACGAAACTAATGCTCTCTGGAGTTTGCAGTTTTTTGGGGGTGGATTTTTTTGTTTGTTTTGCTTTGTTTTTTTCTTCTTTTCTTTTTTTTCTTTTTCCTCATTTTTTCTTTTTCTTTCTTTCTTTTCTTTTTTTTTCTTTCTTTTTTCTTTTTTTTTCTTTTTTTTTCTTTTTTTTCCCCCGTGTGTTGCTGTTTGGCTTGGGCTATTTTCTCACTGTGTTACTGTATACTTTGCAGTACAAGGGAAGGCATTCCACTGGCTCTGATAGTCCCTTGCATATGTGAAGATATAAACTGTTCTAGCCCCAGACAGTGTGAGAAATGCTAAATTCCACATGTTAAGGCAAGCCATCACTGGCTTTTTTCCTAGAGAACTTGAGCTCATCTCGACTGAGTGGAATTCCTGCCTCTGTGCAGCTTTCCCAGCAGCATGAAAGACAAAATACACCAAGTGACTTTATAGAGGAAACAAGAGAAGCAGCTCAGGGGACTAGACTTCAGAACTTCAGTTCTTGACTTCAGAACTAACCTAATTCCAAAACTCTGACCACAGTGATTTTAAATTCCTCGATGTTACATAGTGCATTAATTAATATGTTGTGACAGGAAGATTTTCTTTGTGTTAATTTCTTTTCCCCATTGTTCCCCATCTGCTTTCCTTCCACAGTGCTTTGAAAGTTTTGATAGGCTAGAGATAGAAAAATGCTGGTTGTGCTTTTTCTTTTGGCATGACAGGAGAGCAGGAATATGTGAGGTTTTGTAAAATACTCACAGGGTGTCTGCACTGGTTCCTCGAGTGTTGCCAGCTCATATTAAACAATATAATGATTAGCTGTCAGATGATCATTGGACAGGCAGGCTTCTGTGTGCTGCTACTCTTTGGAACAGTAGGAAAAACCACAACCAGGCATTAAATGTTCGAGTGGGTGCCTTTTCTCTCTTTTAGTTGCCTGAAATTGGTCCGTGTTGGGCTTTTTATTCTCCTAGTAGAGGTGCATCACTTGGCATGGATATGAAGGTAATTTTGAGTCTGGATCTGACATAGTGATATCTTTGCCACTTTTGGGCATGGTTAAGATGTGGAGAAGTGACGTTCACTCTCTGGACTGAATTTACAGCATTTGTGGCTTTCAGGTCTGATGAAACACAAGTGTTAGAGACTACAGTGTCTTCCTGTGTTAAAACCCTTCTCAGGCCTGAGATGAAGAGGTGACAAGGTTGGGGGTCGTGAGGTGAGGCCAGGAAGTGGTGGGAGCAGGGGCGGGAGTCTGGGGGTTTTACTCCTGCAGGGGAAGTCAGAGGATGGCCGCGGGTACTCGCCCGAGTAGGGAGGCTGTGGTGACACTGCGGTGACACTCCCCTCCTGTGACCCTGCCCCGTGTCCTGGCACAGCCTGGCCGCCGTGGGACCCTCGCTGGAGCTGCTGGGGCAGGTGGGGCAGTCCCTGGACGGACCCGTGTGGCTGAACGGGGACATCCTGCCTGGGCCCCGCGGGAGCTGCGCGCCGCTGGACGCCCGCGCCTTCCTGGGCGCTGTCACCTCGTCCTGCCCCGATGCCACCCTGTCCCTGGGCTGGACCACAGGCTGCCACCAAGGGCAAGGTAAGGGCAGGGCTTGTTTGCTTCCAGTGTGTGTCCAGTTGGCAGGCTGGGAATTGCAGTGGAACCCTGTCCTGTGCTGAGGTGTTTGACAGGGCGCTGTACAGCAATCAGTCCAGTGCTGCAGTGGCACAGCTGGGTGAAAATCCCATCCTTTTGTTCTTAAATTAAGCTGGTTTGTGCTTCAGCTCCTTCTCACCTGCTGAGCACTTCTGAGGGACAAACTCCTTAACCTCAGGGAGGACTCTCCCTGAATCCTGGGAGCATTGGTTTGGTGATTGGAATCCTGGCATGTGTCCTGAGGGAGAACAGATCAGCTGAAAATGTGAAACTTTATCTCTTGCTTTTTTTGATCACTGAAATCAAATTGTGGGTCAGCCTTATCCCTAACATTTCATTTCTTTCAGATACTTGAATTTTTGGAGTAAACTTTCCAATTTTCATTATTATAGGGTCTTTTTACAGGCTTCCTCTTGCAATTCTCATTATGAGAAGCAGAGTCCCTTCCAATATTGTCTGGGGCCACCATGACAGAGGATTATACACCATTCCCATTGCTACTTATTCATTAGCAAGATTTAGTATTTTTTACATGATATACTGCAATTTTGTTAAACTGTTCAGTGCTTTCTCCCAGGTATTTTCAGTGCAGGAAAAAATTGCTGGAAAATGCATTAGAAATATTGGGCAACCTGTGAAAATGAATTTCATTTTATCTCCATTCTAAATTTCAGGGTGTGGGAATACTAATAAGGTTCTACTATAAAACTTAAGAAAACCAGTTTATTTGAGTGGTTTCACCTAGAAGTTGCTGCTTGCCCAACAAAACTTTTTTTTTAATATTTAGTACTTTTTTTACTCTTTTTAGTCACTACATTCCAAATGAGTAATTGAGGAAAAAGTTATTAACTGTTGTTACAGGATTTTCATAGCCTGTAGAAACAAAAGAACAGGTAAATATAATTTGAAATACCTCCAGTCCTTGTAAAAAATCTCAGCAAAGGCACTGTCAGTATTTTAGATTGCTTGATTTTAGCATTTTTAGGCACAGAATGTTTTTGTCTCTGTGTATTTGATATATAACTTCATTTCTAGTGGATTAATTTAACTTTTTGTCCCAAATCTTCTTCATGTTTTTATTTTTAAAGAATCCTGACAATATTAAATTAGGCCATGCTGAAGTCAGTGGCAGCAGAGTTTTTTAGAGAAAGGGCCAAGATACATTAAAAATGCCACTGTATGTAAATGCCATTCTGTAGCTGTATGTAAAGTAAGTAAATATATATGTAAAGTATGGGAAATAAAGGTTTTCATAGTAAGTTCATTTTCCACCTTGATATTGCATTTATTGCATTTTTCTTCTGGGACATTGGTTGTTCAGAACCTCGCAGCAGTTTCATTGTGTAATTACAGGGTTTTCAAGAAAGCTGGATGTGCTGGTGTTGTGTCTCAGAGGGGACACCGGGGACCCTGTGCTGTGTCTGGGGCTCCTGGGGGCTGTGTGAGGTCTGACTGCTGTGTCTGTCCCCAGGCTACGAGTGGCCCATGGTGCAGGAGATGTCCCGGCTGTGCCACCCCCTGTCCCAGCCCGTGACATTCGCCGTCAGGGCCGCGCTGGTGCCCGGCTCCATCCCGCAGCTCCAGTGGCTGCTCCAGCAGTCCCACAGGTCAGTGCTGCTCTGTCCAGCATCCCACAGCTCCAGGGGCTGAGCCAGCAGTGCCACGGGGCAGTGCCAGGCCCTTGGCCCTCACCTGTGCTGACCAGCCTGTGTCTGCTCGTGTCGAACCCAGCACAGTCACATGCCTGCGCTCATCCCAGCGAAATTGGAAATACTTCTTTTCTCCCAGTCCTTTATTTCCCCCAGGTCTCAAAGCATTTGATTCCTCAAACAGAAATGGTCACTATTAATTTCTTTAAAGTAGTTAAATTCCAGAATCTTCTTTTTCATTACCTACTGTAAGGACTTTGAAGTGGTGCGTAGGTGTGTAATCCAGTTCTGCTGCAAGCATTTCCTGAGATGAATATAGTTAAATAGACTACATAGTTTGATGTTGCAATGGGGAATTCATCCAATCCAAAGACTTTGTATTGCATTCGCTATTTATATTTTTTGTAGCAATTCCTCCTGAAAAATGTCGAAGATGATTTTTAGATTGGAAGTCAGGTGTTTCCCTCCAAGCTAATTAATTTTGCTGAGGCACTCGAAATGTATTCAGTGGTTTTCATACACCAACTTACATTTTCCTTTAAAAATTGTTCTTACAAACCCCTAACCATTTCATTAAAAAAATTATTCACATGTAATAGAATGAGAATAAAACCAGCTTCCCACATATTGTCATTTACTCATCTTTTTCACCTGCTCTGCCTACCCAGAGTTTAATAAAATTATTCCTGCCAAGGTCAAAGCCCGAGACAGAAAACTTAGAAGAGTCTCTGAAAAATTTCTAATTATTTAGAAACAGAGTGGACAAATGAAGTGCTGATACTCTTTTTTACGGTGAAGACTCAAGACAGAAATTAGAATTAAAGTGTTTCAACTGGGAAATTAATTTTAAAATATTTTTGCACTAAGAATATGTCTTATGAATTGGGCCATTGTCAAGTATCATTGGATACAAACATTATTCCCACGGAATTATTAGGATTTTCTCTTTTACCTCAGCATAAAACTCAGGAGGGATTTTCAGTGGCATGATTAGAAGACAGAAATTCCTGAGCCAGTTTTGCTCACATACAACTGAATTCTGATTTACCCATTTTTAAAATGAATACAGTTTTATTAAGCAAGGGTGAAAAATTAAGTATATGTCATATGGAGGATGTAGAAGTAATGCTTCAGCTGAGTAATGTTTTGGGGGATTTCAGTGTTTTTTGAGAAGTTCTGTGCCATTAATAAGAATTGGGTTAGGTGCCATCTCTACACATCACTGACGTGACAAAGCACAGAGCACAACAATCACCTGCGTCTGGGATTGCATCATATTTCCTGTTTTGAGGCTCAGCTTGTGATTATTGATTACTTTATCAAACCTTAAATGCTCAGTCTGGTAAATCTCTTTGCTGGATATTTACCTGAGGTTTTTTATTTAACTCCTTCTGAGGTTTGGCAGAATGATTACAGATAAATTGGTCCGGGGGTGCAGTTTTTGTATTTAATTACATTTCTAAAATTAAGATGGTGTAATCCTGAGTATTTTTAGGAGCCTATTAGTGCAATGTCTTTCTAGTTTACATGCTTTATCTTAAAATACTCTTTTTCTCTTTGTTTTGTTTCTTCTCTTTTTCTGAATGTAGATACAGCCTCACTGTTTGGACAGGAAAGGAAGACATGTATTCTGTAGAAGACTTGCTTCTCATCCGAGAAAACTTTGATAAAAGTAGGGTTTATTATGACATTTTTGAGCCACAAAATTCTGAATTCAAAAAAGCCATTGGAATAGAATGATAAATGCAAAGCAGGCAATGCCTGACCTAATAACACTTTATGTTGTAAACCCCTTCAAATGTGAGCAATTTTGGTTCAAAGAAATGCATTTTCCTTGCCAGAAGGACTGTGTTGAGCATGTCTGTGGTTATTGGAGGAGTTTTTGTTTGGCACTGTGTAGAAAGGCCTCTCAAATAGAAATGTAGCGCCTTCCTCATTGTTCCTCTGCCCGCTGTGTGGGATCTGTGGTGCCACACACTTCCAGGAGGGGAGAATGGGTGCTGGTACTGCGCTGCCACTGCCCAGGTGCTCTGCGCCGTGGTCCCCAGGCCTGTGGTCACCCTGCCCATGGTCACTGTGTCCGTGGTCGTCACCCTGCCCATGGTCACTGTGTCCGTGGTCCCTGTGCCCAGGCAGTGTCAGAGCCATGCCACCGAGGGGGAGCAGCCCCAGTTGGTGCCGTGAGCTGGGCTCGGTGTGGCAGCAGTGGCAGTGCTGTCCCCAGCCCTGGGCTGCTCCCAGGGCTGCAGGGGACATTCCCCCGTGGCTCTGAGGTGCCCGTGGGGCTGGCACTCCAGCACACGGGGCCTGTTGGGTGATGGCGGCTCCGCTCAGCCTTCTCTGGGCCTGTGCACCCCTGCAACTCTCAGAATTCTCCAGAGTGGAAATTTCCCCTGATGAAAGGTAAACCCCCGCTAACTACCTGCTGGAAGACCCTGACCTGGTTTATTGAAACCATTAATTGCCTCTTTTGCTGCTGCAATTCTCCAAAATTCACACAGACTGAGACACCGGCTCTGTATGATTGGCTTCTGCCAAACACCACAAACGATATAAGAAAAACCAAAAGTTTCTTCCACAAACACAGAGGACATTTTAACATCTGAATAAAAGCTAATGTCCTGAGAAGCATTACTTTGTCAACTTCTTGTCCTCCTTTTTCCGTTCGTCTCACATGATTTCTGTGGGAATTTTGTTAGCTCAGTTACTGTACACAACATTTTACAAGCTGTTAGTATTAAAGTAAATTACAATAATTGTTGGTTCTTACATGGCATTGGTACAGCTATGATAGAAAAGTTAGTTACATTTCTTAATTATTCTGAATTATGATGATTTCACATTAAAGTTCAAGATGCCCTTTGAGAGATTTATCTAATAATTGTTTTCTGTTACTGAGGGGTAGAGCTGTCTTCATGTTGGTCATCTGCTAAGGTGTTTTTGGCTAAAATTAGGAAGTATTTTTCTGCATAAAGAAGAAAACTACCTGATTATACTTGGGATAACTAAACAGAGTACTTGACTTAATTTGCAGCACCAAGTGAAGTGAGTGGCAGTAACCACCAAAGGGTCAGGCTTGGCTGTGTGATTTCTATTGTGAGTTTGGAGAAATGATTCATTTTTCAGTTGTGGTTTGTTGCAGGCAGTTGTATTCATTGATTTGCAGGATTTCATCTCTCAGTGGTAGGCCTCCTTGGGACCACAGGGACACATTTTTCTGTTATTTAGAAAACTTCCCACTGGCCAGTTCCCACGTGAAGTACTGGGATTTGTTAAAACTCATTAAACTATGAAGTAAAACACATCAGCAACTGTCAGAGATATTTTTAAGGAAGAAGTATATCTCAGCAATATTTGTGGATGTCAGTAAACAGGGATAATCAGAAGACATCATCTGGATTACTAGGAAATGGCTGTGTGGTGAATTTGATTATTATGTATGGATTATCCTACGTATGTGAATTTTCTATGTGTAACTTTTACCTGTGGATCTTTGCTAGTCCCCTGTGAAGTTGTTTATGTCAATCCTGTCTGACTTGCACATAAATAAATTAATTTGATTTTGTTTCTCTTTGTTTATTCAAATGCTCTCCTAAAATAAAACATGTTGCTGTGGGGCTGGCAGTGAGACAGTAAAGGACAGGTGAAGTCAGGTATTTATTCTGGTGAAAACAGCAAGTCTGTGTTGTTCCAGCTCTAGCTGTCTTTTATTTTAGTATTTTTTCTTTTACCTTCTTTCAGGGATCTGTTGCTTGTACTATAAAAACATTTGTAATTTACTATAGTTTCAAGCCTTATATTTCTCTGTGAATTTGAAGGGTATTAGTAAATAGATAACATGATAGAGAAGAGAGTTGTCATTGTGTCCTGCCATTACAGGGAAGCATGCTGGTGGGAGCAAGGCACTAGATAATTTCCAAGGTTTCTGGTGTTTAAATGTGCTCTGGAATCAAAGGAAATGCCCCCAAAGACACATTTTCCAAACATGGTTCTCCTTCTGATGTTCTCCCCTTCTGATGTTCTCCCCTTCTCCATCTTCTGTGTTCATTCAAAGTGTTACCCATTTCTTAACCTGTTCTGACTGAAATAAAAAGCAACATGCAAAGTATTTTTTTCAATTCATACCTTCAAATTAAAGCTGAAGTTATGCTGAGGGTCTTTAAAACTCATTTAATAATGGGATAATTAAATGGCCCCATTGTTTTCTCTGTGGAAAAAATACAGAAATTAGAGTGTTGGGAATTAAAAATATTTGGATTGGTTTGATTTAAAAAGCTTAGGGAGAGCCTGTTGGAGTACATGAATTGTACCCTCCATTATATCCAAGAAAGAGGGGGGCTTTTCCATAGATTTTAGTGTTCCTCTGAAATTTTTTGATTAAAAATGTCTTTCAATTTTCAGACTATTTCTTTTATTAAGGGTAAAGGTACTAATGTAGTAAGAGGCATTATAGTAAGAGGAACTGTTTGGACAATTATTTACAGAAAGATTTATTGGTCTATAACTTTATATTAATTAGAGATATTTTTTCTAGCCAAAATATTTAATTTCTTGAAATTTTAATTGAAAGCCAGTTGTGTTTTCAATTTGCTGTTGTATTTTTTTTTGCTCCCAGACACCTACTTTTCAGTATGTTCTTTTTTTTTTTTTTTTTTTTTTTTCCAGGAATATCTGTTTGCTTCCAGTAAAATTAAAAGTAATGTACTATATTGTCTTCTGAAGTTTGAACTTATATATTTTTTGGGGTAGTTGCATGGTAATTTTTAATATCCTGATGCTTTGGCTTAATTTCCTTGAATTCCCTTGAAATACTACTTTTACAGGTTTTTTTGCCTAATTCCCGTGACTTGATTCCCTTGAATTTTCCAGTGATGCCCTCTGTCATTGTTGGTTCCACTGCTTGGTCGTGTTTTCTCGCCTTGTTGTAGAGGAAAACAGTCACAGATTCATAATCTCAGTGGGGATCTGCCCAGGCAGAACTAGTGTGTTTTGAAAAGGTGCTCCCTTTAATGTGCTTTTAAAACATATGTACAGGTCAGGTTTATACTTTAAAATTGACGTTTTTGAGAGAAAGCAGGCTGTAACTCACTCTGTGAAACATGCATGAAAGTGTTAAAAATTGCTGATGCTTTTGGGGAAAAAATACAGGAATTTACTGCAGTTCCTCAGTCTGCCTCTTTGGGTTTCAGGAACTTGGGAATATATAGCCCTGTGTACATTTCTAGAAAACTTCTCCGGTGTTTAGCATAAGATGTCAGCATCATTTTTAACTAGCTGGACATACATTTTGGGACAAAACTCCTGGATTAACATGAGAGCTGCAGTTGCCTGCATCATCAGTGCAGGAAATGCCTGGCTCAGGTAACAGGTGCTGCTGAGAAGCAGGAATTGTGCATATTTATACATACATACATTCATTCATACATGCATATATATGCATATATACATATATGTGTATATATATATGCATATATACATATTTATGTTGGGGTACTTTTTACAAAAAAGGTCAACTTGTGTTCAAGAGTAAAAGACCTATTGTCTTTCCAAGAGGATTAACTGGAAATCTGGGTCTTTTATTGGAATATTTAGTGATGACAGTTGCAATTTTATCCCTTTGACTCTGAAACTCTTCCCCCTGAGCTCTCTTAAGGTGTTTTGTTATGAGACCTGATCTCTTTGAAGTTAGTGCAGTGCCAGTAATACTTTACAGTGAAAATGTAAGAATCTTTATTTATAAATTCCTTGCTTTAGTTGGAAAAGTAATTAGTTCTGCTGTATATCACATGCAGAGAGATAAAGGTCGTACATGGGATTGATGAGGAAAAAAAGGAAATTTAGTGCCTACTTAGTTTACTGTTTTTCTTGTATAGCTGCATCAAATTATGGCAATATTCTTTTGGAAGTGCTGTGTAATTGTAAAAGACAAAGATCGAAACAAAGCAATTACTCCTTAAAAGCAAAACCAAATTAAATGTGCAGGGAAAGATATTTTGAAGCCTGTATTTTGAACATTGCACCTTAAACACAACCTTGAAAACTGCTAGTTTATGACATTTTTGTGTAGTGACTTGCTGTTCTTAAACCTCTTAAAATAATGGGAGTTCTTACATAATCACTGCTTTTTGTGAAGCTGCCACTGTTTGTTTTGAAGTTACTTTCATTGTATGGTTTCACAGCATTTTGCAGAGAAAATGAAGACTAGAAGTAAAATAAACGAAAAAAAATCAAATTGTTCTTCACCTTTCCAAGCTAACCAGGTGGGTTTAAAATCCTTTCTGCCATGGGTGTGTGTGGCTGGTGTCAGGTCAGCCCAGTGTCACTGTGTCACCTCAGTGCTCAGGGCTCGGGGGCTGGGAGCCCTCTGAGCACTTCCACTGGGAGCTCTGGGATCACAGCCCTGGACACCAGCCAGAGGCAGCTTCCTGTGCCAGCAGCCACCAAGGAAGGGCTTGTTTTTAACCCAGGATTTAACACCAGGGACTCGGGTCGGGCTGACCGTGCTTTGCTGAAAAGAACATTGGTGTGGCTTGGAAATGTCATGGATTAAGGCTTCAGGATAACACAAGTGCATCTCTGCTCCACAAGTGGAACCACGGGAAGCTTCCGGCAGGTGGAAAGAGCCTCTCTCCCGCCATACTTTGGACAAATTTAGCTGTATTGGATTAAATCGAAGTAACTGTTCCCATTTTCTTGTACAGAGGCAGCCTGAGAAACACTTCTGAGTGAGTACCTTTTGCAATGACTCATCATTTCCTGAGTAGTGAATAAAAGCATGTGCTTATTTCCATGTTCCCTCTGAGGAGGAAAAAATAACTTTTATTTATTCAGCATAACAACAGCAAGAGAGAACAAAGCTTTTTCCTTTGAAGGTCACTTGTAACAGTGACACAGACAATAATATTAACACTTCACACTACTTTGCATCACAATGAATCACAAAATACTGGTAACACTACCAAAAAACTTCCCTTTTCAAGACACTTGCCACTTCCATCCATTTTCTAAGCATTTTGTAGAAAAATTATGCTTTCATTTAAGGGAGCCATAATCCCAAATACATAATTAATTTAAAAATCAAAACAGCATAAATTGGGCTTTATATCCTCAGCAAAGACACCAGTCAGAACACCTGGTGATAGTCAATTTCGTCTAAAAAAGAATGGGGTTTTTAAAAAATCTATTTTCCCATTCAAATTTTTAACTTCACTATGAGATGAACAGATGAGAATTTGCCATTTCCTTTTATATTATCATGAAAACATTTGGAAAGTGTATTCTGTGTGGGGCATAATTTGTACTCAGTTAATACTGACATATGTTGTTCCACACAATTTCTGTATCATAAAAATATGTCCACATAATCCTTTTTTGTGCCTGGTATACAGAGGGGCTGATTGAGGAAAATCTCCTGAAGGAAAAGGCAGAACCTGAATGGAAACAAATACTCCCAAAAAGTTATTTACAGAGAGTATATGTTTATAATCCCCTTTAAATAGTTTAATGTTTAGAATCCCCATTAAATTGTTTTATGGTGATGATCCCCATTAAATATTTGTATGTTTGTGATCCCCTTCAAATTGTTTTATGTCTCCGATCCTCTCTAAATTGGTTTATGTTTAAGATCCCCTTAGCACTGTTTTAAGCTTAAGATCCCCGTTAAATTGTCTCCTACTAAGTGCAAAGCTAAATAACATTACAGGCTTTCATTAGGCAATGTCAGATTTGGTGAACTTTGACTGAAGCTGCAGCAAGACAGGTAGTACCCACTAAGTATTTTCAGGAAAAACATACCTAATTTCAGTATACTGAAATTCACATTACACAGACACAATTTCAATACAACTAATTTCTGTAAATTACAATGAAACAGAACACATTCACTTTTTCTCAAAATTTAGAAGATGCAGTCTAAAAGCTAAATGCAGTAGCAGAAATCCAGCATCTATGGGGTGCACACAAAGACAAAGGGAGATACTTAAAATCACACGACAGTAAGGGAAAGGAAAGGAAAGAAAGATTTTTAAATAGAGATACTTAAAAACACACAGTAGCTTGAAGGCTGCAGAGGACTGTTTTCCACTTGTGGGAAATTCAGTTCTCTGTTTCAAATTAGGCAAAATGTGGGTTTCCATCTCTTAGGTGAGTTTCGTAACTAGGCTCACAGAATCACAGAATGGTTTGGCTTGGAAACCATCTGAACTAAAAGCCCATCTCATTCCAAGCCCCCTCCCATGGGCAGGGACACCTTCCACTAGACCAGGTGGCTCCAAGCCCCATTCAGCCTGTTCTAGAACACTCCCAGGGCTGGGCAACCACAGCTTCCTTGGGAAACTGTGCCAGTACCTCAACTTCCCTTAAGTTGTTGGTTTATCTTTTTTAGGTCTGTCTGAGCAGGAGGATAGAACTCTGCCCTGCTCCTAAATGCGTGTGTGTGTGTGTGTGCGTGTGTGTGTGCGTGTGCGTGTGTGTGTGTGAGAAGTGCCCCTGCTCATGACACTCTGGGTAGTGTCCCAGCGTCTGTACCCTGGTGAAAAGGGCTCTGACTGGGGGCAAATTGCTCCAGCCTGACGTGGAGGTCTCTTTTTGTGAGACTCCAGAACTGCAGAAAGTAACAGAGCCTGTTTCAGGCGCAGGCTCTGCCTCCCGCACCCTTGCTTCCCTCAAGGGAGCAGATTCCAGAGGCTGTAGCAGGAGCAGCCCGAGGTGTGCAGTGCCTGGGGACAGCGTGAGCAGGGCTGACTTGTGGCACACCCAGGGCTCGTCTCTCGCCCTGCTGGGCTCCCGACGGCGCTGCCCGCCGCCGTGTGCTGGGCTGGAGGGCTCCCGTGCTGCTGATTCCCAGTGCCAGCCGGGCATCTGAAGCACGCTCCCAGCCCTTAGCTGGAATTCCGTGGGCAGCACGGCTCTGCAACACGAGTGTAATCAACTCTGAAGTGTCTGCTCGCTTGCAGTGAAGCTGCTGAGGCCACGAAACGCTGCCGGCGTGCACCTGCTGCCACCCACCCCATTGTATGCTGATGTCTCTGGGGTTTCTGCATATATACAACCCGGACAGAGGCAGTCTGGTGTCCAGCATCACAGTTAAATGCTTCAGGTTCCCAAATTCCATGCTCACCACCTCTCTGGGTGCTGAAAGGGTGTGTGTTTGGGGAAATCTAGGAAGGGTAGTATTTACAACCTACAATGAGAACTGCAATGCTTAAGGACCATTGTGGGTTCAGTCTGCCACAGGCAAGTCGAAAACTTTATAAAACCAGCAAAATAAACACTCCTTAGTTTGCAGAAGACAGCCTCTTTAGGCAAGTATGTCTTCATTTAGTTTCTGAGCTTTCCACTCATCCTGAGGCAGACATTACTTCACATCACAGACCTGCTCTATTTTGTGATACATTCCATTACAGTCAAGGACTGCAGTGAATATTTACATATCATAAAGATCCCCTTTGCTCTCCTTGTAAAAGATTCAGTAATTGCTGAATCTGCTCAGACTGTAATCTGCTCATATGGTCTCCTCCGCAGCAGATTCGTATCTTTGGTCCCCTTAGGGAAAGCAGAACCTGGTGGTACTAAGTGAGTTTGTCCATAAGAAATCATTCCAGAAACTGTGTTTATGACAGTGAGCTCTGGAACTGGGGGGCGGGGGTTCACATTCAGTGGTGGCAGAAAACCTGGCCTTGTCTGATCCAACACTAAGGCTCCTGAACCCTCTTCCTCTAGAGGAGCCTGATTTCTGCTTCTTGGAGAAACAGGAGACATCTTCTCAAGAACTCTTCTCGGACTTGGTAATAAAGTCTGGTATGTAGAAAGAATCTCTCTGTTTCCTTTTGGTGACTTACTGCCTTTTGTATCAGCAGCAGGAATTAGACTGTTAGTTAACTGAGGACTGGAGATGTTGTAATTTGGTTCTCCACTTCCTTTCTTGATAATGCTGCCAAGGTTTGAAAGTAAGCTGATTTGTCCCAAACTGGCATCCATGCCCATGGGAATCTCACTGGGATTATGTTTCTCTTCAACAAAAGGAGTCTGATAGTTTATTGCATCACGTAATGCTTTCCTTGACATAGTTTGATCAGAGATTTTCAGTACCTGAGCAGTGTCTTTCCTGTCTCTACTTTCGTGACTGGTGGTGATGCTCTTGGATAAGTCAAGGCCAGTGACTTTACAGGAGAGCTCTTCTATGGGACTGATACTCTGAAGTTCTTGTGAAGAAGCAATCTTCCTCTGGTGAAACACTGCTGGACAGCACTTCAGCCAGGGATCACACTGCAGCACCTGTGTCAGTTTGAACCGTGCTGGTGTTGAGCTGGATTTGGTCATCAGTGGCACTCTTTCAGATGAGTTGTCTGTCTGTTGTCCACCATACAGCTCCTTAAAGCTGAATGGGTCTTCTGGGCCCTCGTTTGATTCTGTTTCTGATGGGGAGGTGCAATCAGCTGTGGAAGTGTATTCTTCGAGGTCTGGAGGAGGCACATTCAGGTACTGCTTTGTTTTCTGCCTTCCTGACGCAGACTTGTCTGTGGTGATGATGATCACTTCTTTCCCTCGTGCCTTGCAGGCCTTAAGCAGGACCTCCAGGGTGTCTCTGTCTGCAGCATTGATTGCATACACCAGTGCAGAGCAGTTGGAGTGGTCTGGCAGGCTGGGGTCAGCCCCGCTCATCAGCAGCAGAGACACCACTTCAGGGCCTGCTTTTTCCAAGCAAGCGTGCATCAAGGCCGTCTTCCCAGACTTGTCCTGTATGTTGGGGTCAGCCTTGTTGTCCAGCAGGTATTTCACCATCTTGGCCTTGCTGGCACTCTGTAAGTCCACGTGTTTGGTCATGCAGGCAATCATGAGCGGGGTCTCACCCCTGCTGTTGCTCTCGTTGACGTAGGCCCCGCCATCGATCAGCAGCCGCGTGAGGCGCAGGCGCCGCTGGTACACGGCTTTGATCAGGGAGTAGCCCTCGGGAGGCACATCCACTGACTCCATCATCCTGCTCTGCCCACCTGCACCTTCCTAGGGCACAGAGCCACACCTGGCTGCCCAAGAAACCACAGAGGTACCCCAGAGAAAGAGAAGGAAATAGAAAAAAAAAAAAAAAAGAGGATTTAACTATGCTAATTGCTCCTGTAATCAGCCTCATATTTTGTGAAAAAACTATGAAAGAAAGAAAAGAAGAAAGGTTTTCCCACCCTTTAGACTTACAACAAACTTTTAAAAAAAGCTTCAAAAAATACTTCAATATAATTATAACATTTATATAATATTAAAGCATGACTGTCACCTTCTTACTCTTTGACTGTCCTTTGCACAGTCCTCTGCCTGAGCAGACAGTATCAGCTCTACAACAAAAGAAACATTTGACAGCATCAAAGAGAATCAGGAGGTTTCACACACAAAAAAAAGAGCTTAATGTGTCATAAATAACAAAAGGTCTTATATGAATGTATATTTGCAGACATGCAACTAAAACTTCTATGTCTTGTATGTGTTTGCTTACCTGTGTGTAGGGAAAACCTTTAGAGAAAAAGAAAACAGCCTTTAATAATTGACAGAGCAATATTATTTCAATACAATACTAGATATGCATTAAATTATCACATCCATTTGTTTACAATATATTTCTAGAGAAATAAAAACGTTTAACTAGTTAACTCTAAAGGAAATTAATTAATCAATTAATTAATCACTGAAAACACTAGTAATGTTCTGGTACTGAAAAGCAATAATTTCATTCTGTTTTTCTGTGAATACCAAAATCAAAGGATGACCTCAGTATACTTTGTTCCAAAAGTCCAACAAGCAGAAAAAAGGACACTCAGATTTCTTCCCTGGAAATCTGGGGAGGAAATCTCACTTTGACTGGTGGCTTGTTTTTTTTTCACCCCTCTGTCTTGATAAAACATTTTTAAAAGGTAATTGCATCAAAATTACTTAAGGATTCACTCCATTATACTGAAAGTACAGGACTCAGTACTGTCTATCTCAGCTTTCATTGAAGTGCAAATCATTATTATGATTTTTATGTGTACTTTTGACAAGTAATGCATTCAAGATTATTGTAAAGTCTTTTATAAAAAGCTATCCAATCAATTTATGCATTTAGGTTTCCAGAAGGAAGCTGTAGAGAAATATCTGGTAGATAACACACGTACTGGAATTTTGATTGTGTTTTCCCTTGGCTTTGACCTACCTGGAAGTTATTGGTGATTTTACATTTCTTTCCTATTTACCTAAAGCTCTTCTGATACTTAACTGCTCACTTTACCTAAGCGATGGCATGTAGCTCTTATTACATAACCGTTTTCATCTGTAGAAAAACCTTTTTATGGCCAAAAGAACATTAAATATTAAACAGACATGGAAAGAGAATAATGCTACCTGAAGTCGTGCAGCAGGTCAGGACTAAAGGCAAGGCTGCTTTTCTGACATCTCATCTAACCCCTCCTGTTGCTTAAATTTGCTGTTTCCACCGACTTCAGCAGGACTGGTGATCTGAGGGAGGTGGAAGGCTGACCTAAGACAATAGTTGAAGTTTGAAAGTTAGGAGTAAATGGTGTTGGCAGGTATGAACTTGCCCAGAAAAAGCCTGAGATGTTTCTGTGCAGAGAAAAGTGAAGAGAAGATTCATGAAATGGGGAAGAGAAACCCACAAATACTTCATAATCAGACATTGTACAATCAAAAGTGTTTCAGATTGACAACTGGAACAACATAATACAGAACACACTCCCAAGTGCTGGATGATAGCCACAACTTCATCTGTTAATCATATCACACCTGGACTGGGTACAACTTGCTCCAAAACCCCCACAGCTGGCTTTTTTGAAGTGAAAGACCACAGGTCAAGCAGATGCCCTAAAATAGTAAGTTATTGGATAATTCATTGCAGATCAATGTTGAACAGACTGAGATTATACAATATTCCTAAATGTTGCTATATCAGAAGTACTCCACGAGTTCGTAAATTGTTGGGACTGACACAGTTACTTCTCATCTGTGAGGGTAAACTTTGAAAGCAGCTTCAAGCTTTAAAGCAGTTTGAGGGATGAGGAACTTAGGGAACTCAGTGTGTGACACTGGAATCATGGACTGGTCTGCCAAATCACCCACAAGTCCTCTTATTCTTGTACAAATAATATTCCTGCACTGTGGTTTCTGTCTAGAAAGTGATTAGTTTTGTTTTCAAACGATAATATTGTCCTGGAAAGTACTCTGAGACAAAATAGCACCAGGCACCTCATAGTATGAAAACCCGACTTTGAATCTAATAGTCTAATCACAGCACTGAGGGGGAAAGTGCCCATCAATGTTATAACAAATAAACACAGGCAACAGTGTCATGAATGTGTAATATGAATGAAGGAGTTCTTGCAAAGTATTCCTCACCTATTTAATGTGAGAGCCAGATTTCCTGCCCTCCGTGCCTCAGCACCCTCACAGTTAAACAAGCTCTCACCGTTGTGTTTAGAGAGTCTAAAATCATTCCAGTAAAATTGTCATTGATTCTCATCTCGGAAAAAAGACGTGCTTTCACACTAAAAGAGCATAAGCATTTAGGTATTTTTATGATTCTTCATATACACATTAAACCTGGCAAATTCAGTCAGGGTAGTAAAAACTTGTTTTGCTAGTTTAAATTTAACACATACGAGTTACTTTTGATTAAAAAAAATTACCATCCCAACGCTGCCAAAACTACTCCACCACCACCCCGACATTTCCACCACAACTTGCAACCTGACGGCTCTAAAGAGCTCCCTGCGAGCAGCTGGGAAAAAGCAGAGACTACAAACTTCTCCGCAGAGAAGTGACAGCACGCACAGTAACATATAAACACCACGAGCACTAAATAAAGGCTGTGAGAATTAGTTTAAATACTTTACCCGCAGCGGCAAGTGCCGTTCCCTGCGCGCTCTGCTCCCGGCGGACGGGACGGAGCCGCCGCTCCTGGCGCTCCCGGCGGCGCCGAGCGACACCGGGACACTCGGCAATACCGGGACACCGAGCGCCGCCCCCGGCACCGCCCTCGGCCTCGGCACAGCCGCTGCCCCT
>JANPWX010017552.1:61680-83849 GCA_024734555.1 Trochalopteron elliotii
ACCCCCACGCCCCCACCCCGCAGCACCTCCGGTGGATTCTCCTGGCGCAGAGTGGCCACCCCTGCTCCAGGTGGAGACAGCACTGATGTGTCTCTGGCTCTACTTTGTCATCTCCTTAGGTGCAGCAAACAGAGAAACAACCCACCAAAAACTTTCTTCACCACCACACTTCTTCCAGCCACTCAGGGCAAGGATTTTATGGGATTGAAAGGAAGCTGAGCCCAAGGAGGTGTTTCCCTCAGGTGTTACCAAGTTTGACTTTGCAATAATTCCTAGTTAATTTCACAGGCTAAAGTCCTGTGAAATTTCAAAGCACAGTCACAGACACTTCTTGGTTTCCATGCAGCTTAGGACACTTTCACAGAAACACAGTCTGGTTGAGGCTGGAGGGGGTCTCTGGAGGTCATACAGTCCAAACCTACTGATCACCCAGGAACAGCTAGAAGCCACCTGCCAACATTTTTAAAATGTCTCCAAGGACAGAGACTCCACAACATTTCTCGGCAGCCTGTGCCAGCACTTGGTCACAGGGAAAAAGGGTTTCCTGGGATTCAGAGGGAGAGACTTAATTCAGTTTGTGCCCGTTGGCTCATCCCCCCCTGTCACCAACTGCTGCTGGGAAGGACCCAGCTCTGTCTTGTTTGCATTCTCCTCTCAGGTATTGGTGTACAGCAGTGAGACCCCTCCTGGGCATTCTCTCTTCCAGGCTAACCAGAAGCAGATGTCTGAGCCTCTTCACTTGTGACAAAGGTCTTGTGGGGATCTTCTGGGAGACAGTGCCAAAGGCTCTACTGAAATCCAGGTGGGCACTGTCCATGTCCTTCCCTTGGGCCGCTTGGTTCGTTGCAGGAGGTCTGTGGGTTGCTCCAGCATCACTTCCCCTTGGAGCAGCCAGCCTGACACTTCCAATCACTGAGCTGCGCTGAGCTCTTCTTGAGTTGCTAGGTGCCTGTGATGGTGGTCATGGAGTGTCCTCAGACACATCTGTGAGTGACAGGACTTTCTGATAGTCTCCAGAGTCTCCAAGGGTGTTTCCTCAGCACGCAGCTCGCAGCGCCTCCTCGCAGAGGCTGCTGACCACAGGGGTTGTGTGAGACCCTGCACTCACCCCATGGCAGGGCAGGGCTGCCCCACCGACCCTGTGTCAGCACACAGTAACACTCACAGGTGAGTGCAGCACACCAGCAGGGAAGGTGAGGGTAAACTGACAGCCAAACGAGCCACCATGGTCCTACAATGAGCAGCAAGTCACAACACAGCATCCAGCTGCACAGGACTGATTTCGGCATCACAGGAGAGAGAAGGTTCCAGGAGCAATGTGAAGGGGATTTGTACCTAGCTATTTTTTAAAAGTGCACGTCAGGATCAATGAGAAACCGTCATGACTAAGAGCTGGATAAATGGTATGAATAAGCCACTAAGACAAACAACATTCCAAGGGCAGGTTCCTCAGTTACTCTTTAACCTTCTCTTTCAAAAACTAAGTTGGGAGAATGTCCACAGATGTTTTGGGGTTTTTTTCCCCCCCCTGTGTTAAGATTCTAATTATCTTTGCTTTCTTTTCCTCTCTACCTCATCCACATTTTTAATACTCAGTTTTTGCCATGCAGCCTCAGAAAGGCATGTGTACTGAGCACCCACTCTTGATGAGTTTACTGCTCTTCACAGTCCTGTTGTTGGGTTAATTCTGTGAGATGGAGAGGCAGTGTACACTTGTGTATATACCAGCACTCCTGCTGCTGAAACAGTACCACTTCTGTCGTTCTTGCAGCTCTAAATGTCCCCTTTCTTATTCCTCCTTCCATCCTTGCCTGCATTGTGGTGTTGAGCTTGATAGCCAACATGAATCATTGACCAAAAAAAACCACCCAAACAAACGTGTATCAAACCAGCTCTTGGAAGAACACTTTTATGAAGATAATTAGATTTTTTTCTTATAAACATCACCATGGATACTCTTGGTTGGATAGAAAAACAACTATTGGTATCAAGAAGTTCCTGCTAAAAATGAAGGCGAGTGGAAAGCCAGAGCAGGGAACACATCCATGAGGCACAAATTTTATTGTAAAACACAGAAGGTGTTTCCATATGCACATGGCATATTTGTTTATCACACTTCTTGATATCCTCCTCCTGTATTTCACTGACTGTTGGGTAACCTGGATATATACCAGGAGAAAGTTTCATGGCTGCAGAATTCTAATATTAATTTTAATTGACTAAAAATGTTTGTCACAAATCAGTATTTTAGGATGCTCAAGGAATCACTGGAAAAGGTATTGTCAAATCAGGCTTAATATAAAAGTGGAAGTACAACAAAATTCATGGCATGCTTCACTTTACTACTCACTACGTAGTTCAAGCACACAGAACAAAATCTAGAATCAATCTAAAATTAAAATCTAACAAAAGTGGTATATGTGGAGGTTGAGGCCACGAGAAAGAGTTAGAATGGGAAAGGGTGAGGATACAAAAGAATAAGGGAAATCCTGTCACTGGATTGCAGGGTACAGAGTGGACCTCCCTGCAAAACATAGCCTCGGACTTGACCAAAGCTTTAGACCAGAGATTTTAACAGCACTTAAACTTAATGGCAATGAATTGATAGCCTAATTGAAAGAATTTAACAAAGGAGTCTGTGCAATTTACTAGAAGCATGACAGTAACTCATAGGCCTGACTTACAAATCTAATGCATTTAGCAATCGGAGAGCAACATTCCTACTCCATTTGCTGTAGCACATTCACCATCACATGCTCACAGCCCCAGAGCCTGTTCAGGTGTACAATCCCTGCACAGGTTCATCCCTGTGGGAAATCCCGAGCTCAGGGAAGGTCTCACTTAGGACCAATGTTTGTAGGGTCACAACGTTAGTCACAGTAACGTTCCATCCGGATTGCAATTCTGCTGGGCAACTTTCTTTGAATGTTCAATAAGGAAAATGCTTGTCCACTTGGACTTGCTCATTAGCCAGCACCAGATCCCGGGAGCAGACAGTGCCTCTGGTAACTCAAGAGGAGCTCAGCCCAGGTGCTGCTCATCAAGGCCACACAACCTAATGAGCATTTCTGAGATGACAGTCTGGCCCCAGGTGGGTGATTCTCGATAAACTGTGCCCAGGCAGGCAGGAAAAGGACATATTTAGTTTTCTGGATGCCAGTTGCAAGTTGCAGGAAGCCCAGCACTGGACTGCAGGCCTGGAGCCCAAAAGCCCTATTTTGGGAAGGTGGTCTTGGAGCTGAAAGCCCTGGGTTGGCACCTGGCAGTGCAGGCACACCTGAGGGCTTGTGGGGTTCAAGTGTCATCAACCACAGACGGGCCTTTCCTTTGTCTTTGAGGATCCTGGGAATCAGCTAAGTCAGCTGCTCCACTTTGTTTATAGGAAAATAAAAGAATGAAAAGGAATAAAAATAGTTAAATTCAATCTGAGATCCCCACCCTCTGCCCTAGTTTTGAATTTTTCTTCCCATGAAAAATTGTAAACGCTCTATTGTATCTGTTTGGCACTGGCCAGCCTTAGCCCACACCAGCAAGAACTCATTCAAGGGAAGGAGCCATGATTGCGTACACATGTAATTACTTATATATTAATGCATTGCTGTGTAAATTGTTGAATATGATATAATGGAAGTCATTCTAGTATTTCAGTTACTTTATTATGTATTAGCACACAGAATTCTTTTCAAAATGGTGAATGAATGGAAAAGTATAGAAGCCTAATTAACTTGGTTTAGTTGGGATGACTGAAAAAAAAAAAAAACAAGCCCTGAAACTATTTTTATCATATACTAATATGGTACCTTAAATACCTTCTAAACCATTAGGTGCAGAGGCAGATGTTGACTGTACTAGAACTTTTGCTGAGAGGAATGCACTCTTGTTGTAAACAACAGTGCTCTTAAATACATATCTCTTTAAATGTAACAGGCACAGCTGCTTGCTTGTTCAAAATCTTGAAAGGGGATTATGGTAGTGATGTAGAGACATCAGTCGAGAGGTCTAAGAGAGAAGTGAAGTGCTATGTTTTGTGCTTCAGAAATAATGACCAAAACCAAACAGAAGGAATTAGGAGTCTATGAAGTGTCTCACAAAAACCCCATGCGTGCAGTGTAAAATCTAGAGAAGTACCTTGTTATGTTATTGGTTTGTTTACCAGGCAATTTGGAGGCACACGTGGCACTGCACTGTCCCTGCTAACAGTCTCTGTGGGCCCATCAGGCTCTGGTGTGACCCTCTGCCTCCAGGCAGATCATGCCAGTGCCTAGGTATCTCCTGGTTTCCATCACGCATGTTTTGATTAGCTATTTATGACATGGAGCTTTCTGCCTGGATAAATAATCTCTCTGAAGTGTTTGGTGGTTTATTGCCAAGTACTTTCATTAAAAAACTGAGTGTGTGTGGGAACTGCACTTGTGACACTTGCAGGAATAATTGTGGCTGGTGACGGAAGCAGGGCTCCCTCTAACAATTTTAGAGAATATATTGCAATAAATGTCTTGTTCCATGGGCACAAGGCTTGGCAATGCTGCACAATTCAAGTGCTACCTTCCTGGGCGCTATAAATCAGCAGGCTCAGCGGATAACTCTTTTGCCAGTTCCCACAGCCTGTGAACATCCTTAGAGCTGAACCTTTCTCATACATATGTTTATATATTGTTGTTTAGATTGAAGCAGAACATTGGCTGTACTTTTAAGTCTGGAGCAATTTCTAAAAGAATCTGAATTACATACTGGGAAAAATATAGTGAATTGTGCAGAAAAAATGTGAAACTGGTATGCAACAAAAGGGAACAGAATTTACATTATTCCATCCAAAAGATAACCATAATTTCATGAGAGACACTGAGAGTCAACACTAAAGAAATCAATTTTGACTGGGTGAAATAGCAATATGCCCAAAAATAGTTAGTGAGTAAAGAACTCCAGTCGAATGGGATGCCTTCTACCATGATAAACAGCTGAACAAGCATGAGAAAAAAAGGATTTAAAACTAATTAGAAAAAACATAAGTCTTTCTAAACTTAGATGTTACATTAATGAGGTTTTCCACCTAGGACTGCTGATGGGACCAGATCTAAATTTTAATCTTTTTGAGCAAAACCTATCAAGAGGAGGTATAGTGATTAAAAGCTTCTTCTTGCTCCCATGAAAATGAAGCTGTTTTTCAAGATGTTTTCACAAGAAACCATTTCTAGGAGCTTTTTTGGACATGTTCAATGAGCTACTGATACACAACTAAAAAGACTAAATGCTCCTAAAGTGGTCCTTAATACAACTGAACAAGCTTTAGTGTAATTCAGTGGCCCAATCCATTTTAAGTTATTGAGCTGAAGCTGGGATCTCCAGTGAAGGGCTGGTAATCCATCCACTGGGACAGCTGTCTGAAACCAATGTGAGTGTTCCCAGCAGGGTTGTGTGTGGAAAACTACATTTGGAGGAAGGATGAACATCAAAATGTTCTGCTTTCATGCAGGTGTCCATCTCAATTAAATCAATTACATAATTCATAAACTATTTCATGGTTTCTGAATAATGGCTTGCTTATTGAAAAAGACTCTGCTTGGCATTAGGAACTTGTTAAACTGAACTGCTCAAGGAAGGAAAAGACATTGATTTAGAGCTTCATAGGTAATGGTGTATCATTAATTTCCTGTCCTCTCAGGTTGTTTATTATCAGTTTGTATTTACTTTCCCCTCCTCATCTTTTTTTCTTTTCACAGCAGACATCACTTAACAAAATATTTATTTTCATACCTACAGCTTTGCTTACTTAGGCAAATATATGGCCCAATTTCAAGAAAAACACTTCACTGCAGCCGTTTCAGGGCACACGAAGAACAAGGCAGATGTAGCAGGTCAAGGGAAAGCTTCTCTCTTTTTTAATTATCTGACTTTATTACTTACATACATTTGTACAGAGGTCAAGAGATTGGCTACACAGGTTGCCACCTCTTCGACCTGGATGGTGAACATCACCGTCCATCACATTTCTCCACCCAGAGGAGAAAAATGTAAACACATAGATAAATTCTAAAAATATACATTGTTTTCATGAAGCTGCGTGAGAACAGCACTGCAAGATTTCAAACACTTGCAAGCAAGAAAACTGAGGGCGACACTTCACCACCACTTAATCAGAAATAAGCACATACTTAAGAGACATCTATCTGAAATACCTACTTCTCTTGATCAGTCCAATTCTCTGAATTTCTGTAAATTTTCAATCGAATGGGACAGCTGAAGAGATAAGGGACAGAATGGCAAGAACCACAGCTCAAGGACTGAAGATGATATACAAATGCTGTAGCTAAACCATTAAATGATAAAAAGAGCAAAACAAGATGTATCAGAAAAGATAATCTACTTTAACCCACCCCATTTAATTGGAGATGAACAGGCAACTTTTGCAATGTAAGCTCTTGTCCAAGTCACTTGAAAAAAAGGTCCTGAAAATGTAATCAGAATAGAACTCTGCTTGAGAGCTCATCTATTCTTTATCCAACCATGTCAATTAATCTAACAAAAGCCTTCTTGTATGAATTTTGCTTTGATGTTACAGAAAGGAGAACGATCTGCAGAGAACAGAGAGTAGAATAACCCAGGATCACCCCAGAGCCAGCTGACAACTAGTGAAGACAGGGAAAAGGGCAGGTTTCCCTCATGCAGTCCCAGAAGCAGAAGCTGTGCACCGAGAGAAGCAAAAGAGCACTGGGCCGGGCACAGCCACAACCCCTGGGCATTGGAGGCTCTGGGATGGGTCTCTTGCTCTCGGGTGTAGAGCACACACCACCGGATAGCAACTCCAGCTGAGGATTTCTGTGGAGCTGGCAAAGCCAGTCACACAAACGCCCAGATCCTGAAAACCCCTCACTAATGACATTCTTTGTCTCAGAATCTTAAAGGTGCTAAACCCCGCCAGGACTCTTAAAGCGTTTTCTTAGTAATTATAGCTACGGGGCAAACTAACACAATAAACCACGTATCCTTCTAAGAAACATCAATTTCCTCTTCTCAGCTCTCCTTCTCCTCTTCCACTCTTCTGTTTCAGGACGTGGCTCTTCAGATTTTTCAGCCAGCCTTACCCTAACTTGGTTGGCTTCATTCCTACAGCCCTCCAGGGCAAGCAGAGACAGCACACCTGAATAACAAGGGAGGCACCTCCCAGTTTTGTACTTAACCAGGCTTTGCCGCCTCAATTTGTCACCTCTGCTCACCTAGTTTCTGTCGTGATTAAGGAACAATCCTTCCCTCCAAGTCGGCTGCTGCCTCTGCCTGCTCCTACCTTCTTCTGTTAGCATAACTTTTTACCTACTGAGGGTAAGTTTAAGTCTTCAGCAAATTAGCTGTTGTCAGATAAAGACAACACAATTGTCTGTTCCCCATTAAGATGTCAAGTGCTACCAGCACTCTCCTCAGATAACCTGAATAAGATAATCATTGCCATTCTCCCCTTCCTGTTTTTCCCCTGCTCTTCTGTATAAATACTAATAGTATTTTATTTGCTAAATTAGCTAACTTATTTTTCAGAGTGTACCTTTCTTTTCCATGGATTGCTGTCCACGATAGAGATTTGTTGTTGGAATGTTCCCAGCTCTGACCTTGAATACACTGTGACTCTAACACTACTGAAAACATCAGCTTTCTACTGCCAAATGGAAATCGCTGTCCACTGTCAGATAAGAGATAATGAGTAATAGAAGAGCAATAAAAACATTTGTGTTTGTTTTTCACTTTTTATGCAAACCCTCTGGTTTTAGCTATCTTGTTAAATCTAGTATTATCCTTGAAAATTAAAATTTTAATATGTTTGGAACAGTTTGTTCCTGGGAAAGCATGAATGAGGGGGATTAAATTATACCTGTATAGACTTTTCTTGGTGATTGGTAATTACACTGTCACTCATGATGCTATTCATTGCACTTAACTGCATGCAACTGGGTAAAAACATGACATTTTCCCCTGTACTGGACATAATGAGAATCTATGGCTTTTCAAGGAATCATTCATCAATGAGGTACAGGAGTAAACAAAACACAGGCAAGATGCATTTGCAACACAGGTTTTTTCTCTTCGAGCCACAGTATAAGAGACTTATTTTTACGCTGGGGAGGTAACGGGCCAGGTAACCACACTCACAATACACCCGACAGCAAACAGTCTGCATGTCTGCTTGCTGAGCACACAGGCTCACTCACACCCTTCTGCCTACCCATCCTGAGACAGCAAGCCTGTAACCTTGGTGTGGCTAAAGAATGGTGTGTGGGATGTCTGTCCATTGGGTGAACATGATTTTGGGGTCAGCCTCACTGCAGTCAAATGCATTCTCCTAGCTCTCAACAGGGCTCTGCATGTTGAAAAGCTGTGGTACAAAAGGTGCTGTCAAGTGCAGTGCTTCTACTAAAAACCAACCAAACAAAAATGCATCTTTGTGGCAGAGAGAAACAAAAATGCATCTTTGTGGCAGAGAGCCACACTAAAGGAACAGCATTATGTCCTGAAAAGTTTCAAGTAGGAGACTCAGAAATTCACATTTCCACGAAATGTAGATTAACTTAATTTGTTGTTGTATCTGACAAAGGACATAGTTAAACCTGGAGAGGACTGAGTGAGTCCACAAAGAATCAAGAGTAACCACTTATGTTCTCAGCAGGCTTGTTTTTGCACCCAAGTTAAAAGTTCTTTGAAACTGAAATGATGCTACAAAACATCCTGGTCTCAGCGAGCCATATCTCTGCACTTAGGCACAAAGTTTCTAATGTATGTTGGCCACAGCCAATATTGCATGAAGTCTATTCTCCCATTTTTAATAAATGTCAGTTGTCCTAAACACAGTACTTTGCAAAGTGTCAGAGCTTTCAACACTGACCTATAACAGGTATGTTTTAAACACTTTTGGGAGGTTATTCTCCTGCCAGGGTCACTGTGACTTGTATTGAAAAAAAAAACCATGACATCTCCCTGGTAACAGTCTCTTTCTTCCCTTTCAACAATATGCTGTCAATTTAAAACTCTGGAGACTTTTTGCTGCATTATGTAAACATAAACTTGTTTTTATCGATCGATGTAACATCAGTGCACATGGAACAAGAAGATCAATACAGGGAAGTGCTTACAGTTTCAAAGGAAACAGAGAAAACTGAGACAACTCAGAGCAGGTGCTGCAACAGATGTTTTTTATCACCTAGGTGTTGTAGTAAAGTCCCATGGAAAATTCAGGGGGTGGTCATAGCTGATATTCTAAAGGAACATCAATGTAAATTATACCAGTTTATTTAATATTTGTAGTATTTTTGTATTTAATTATATTTAATAAAGATGAAACAGAACTACTCCACTATTGCTTATAATCCATATTTGTCACATAGATTATTCAAAATGATACTGACAAACAACGTGCATCTTTACTGATAATGCTTGGCAGGAACATGGGAACAGACTTTTAAGAAATCAATGTATATTTTCTTTCACTTCAAAGTGCCTGTGGTCAAACTGACACAGGGAATTTTTATGAGAGCAGCCAAGCTTTGAGACAGCTGTGAACCTAGGGGAATATGAAAGCTTCTTTACCAGATTTTGCTGGTTTTGTGTGGCCAGTTTTGGAGAGCAGGGGGGCTGCAGGGGTGGCTTCTAGGAGAAGCTGCTGGAAACTTCCCCCATGTTCCACAGGGCCAAAGCCACAAGTTCCAGGTCACAGCCACAGCTGGCCAAGGCTGAGCCCACCAGTGGCAGTGGGACCTTTGGGACAAGAGAGTTAAAAAGGTAGGGAAAAACCTGTGGGGAACAACAGCTGGGGAGAGAGGAGCTAGAAGGGGACAGGAAAGAGCCCTCCAGGCCCAGGTCAGGCAGGAGCAGAGCAGGTGCAGCACAGATTCCCCTCAGCCCGTGGGGAGCACAGTCCCACCCACAGCCCTCAGGAGCTCACACCCAAGCACAGAAGGAGGCTGTGATCCCCTGAGGAGCTCCTGTTGGAGCAGGCTCCTGGCAGGACCTGTGGCCCCAGGGGGAAAGGAGCCCACCTGGAGCAGGTTTTGCAGCAGGACTGGTGATCCTGGGGTGACAGGTCCTGGATCAGTGCATCCCTCAACTGCTGTGTGAGACTTCCTGATTCCCCTTCTCCTGCTGGGCTTGCTTGCCTTTACCTCTACACCAACACGTTTTAAAGGGTGTTATAAATGCATACAACATCCCAGTCAAACCTGGGAGGATTGGCGCTTTCTCAGCCTTTTGAACCAGGAGATAGATACTAAACCCCTTTGTTTCAGTAGAAAAGCTCTGACATAGTTTAATGCCTTTCATTGCCCATGGAATTGTCAGGGTCTCATGCAACCTTTGCTGTGGAATTGCTCAGACCCCCTTCTGCGCGGTGTGGTTTTTGGAACCATTCACTACTGAGGTATTTTATCATCAGGCACAATTTTCTTCAAAAATTTAATGTATCTTTACACTCAGTAAAACTTCAGGGTTTAAAATACCTGCCCTTACACAGAATATAAAATGCCTCCCTTATTCTGCCACAACAGCTTTTTCATACACTTCAAATTTGTACTGGATTCCATTCTCTTCTTGGATATCAGCAGGAACACCTGGGTACCTAGGGAGAGAGAAGAAAAAGCAAAAGCCAACAAGCAGGTAAGAATATCATGATTCACCTGTAATTTATCCAATCAACTAGAAAAGTCAGTTGTTTGGAAAAAAAAATGAAAACACTGTCTTTAGAACAGGTACACTGTTTTAGGAATCATGTTTACTACACATGATTTATATGCACATCTTTTAGATCAAGGAAACATACTCTGACAGAAAACAACATCCCTATTTTCGGCTTAATACAGAAATACCCAACATTTTTATTAAAACCTCTAATATCTTATTCAAAATGTCTGCCAAAGAAGAAGAGATTATGGAACACTTTGGGTTTTCTTCTCACCTAAGCTGGTTTAGAGGAAATACTAAGGACAAGGCTTTTTACAAGTCTCCAAGAGATTACTAAAGCAGGTGACTGCTACCATAGAAGGAGTTCCTCTATAATCCAGGTTTTCTAAACCACTTCTTATTAATAGACGCTTTCAAAAATCTTTTCATCTGCCCGTGAAAGAACAGGAATTTTGTATGAGTAATACTGACTTTGAGGGAGAGGTACATTTTAAATTTATTTGGTAAGGTTTGGCATCGTCAGGTTTCCACTTCAGCGAGGAAATTACCTGTTATTTTACAAAATCATGTTCTTACACCAATGTTCATTTCAGTACATTGGCCAAAAACAACATATAGCTTAGGAGCAGCTGAGGGAGAGAGGGAGCTCTGGGTCAGATCTGAGGACACTCAAATGAGCACATAGTAGTTCAGAATATATTGGAGTTGGAGAAGGTGACTCATCCTCCCCACCCACCTTGTCTGTCCCTCTTCCCTGCCCCTGCCTATCCTCCTCCAGAGCTGTGCTACTCCACTCCTGTGCCCCCTGAGGAGAGTTTCACTCCTCATACTTTCTGTTCTGGTCTGTAACCCATTGCTGGTCTCTAACCAGCTGAGAGCCAAAACAGGAGTAGCAGGAAGAGCATCAGGTCCAGTCCTCCCTGTTTCTTGAGGCAGGTGTCTGAATTTTACTGCCTTAGTGCCTGTTGGATGTAATCTTGTTCAAGAGGACATAAAAGCACAACTGGAAAATGACAAGGATAATATAGAAGAAACCACAGTGAATGGCAGAAACTGTAACTTTTTGTACATCTTTTCCTACTACGTTTGTTAGTAAGAAGTAATTTTTTCAAGAGCAGAGGAATAACCTTAGAAATACATAGAGTTCGAGCAGCTCCAGTCAAATCCATTTAATTTGCCTTTGGCAATTTATCAAAGACGTTCAGAGGCCAAATACTATTTGCTAACAACGTACTGAGAGTTACAAAGCTTAGTAAATATTTGAGTAATTCTAAACCAGGAAACAATAAGAAAAAGCTACTTTTGAAGCAAACTGACATAGACAATTCTTTACTATGAAGATCACAGAGTTGAAGAACATAGCAAGTTCCAAGAAAATCTGTGCAGAGTGTGGTGCCACTCCAGGTTTTAAGTATGATCCTGGGGATAAATTCACCTCTAACTCAAACCAACACGGCCTTAACAGAACCCTTAAAACATTCAAATTAGATTATTCTGAAGACAAGCCCGATACACATTTTGGTACTTACTCTGTTAGAAGCTTGTAGTCTTTTTGGTCAATTTCTGGAAAAAAAGTGTCACTTTCAAATTCTTTCAAGATTCTTGTCACAAACAATCGATGATGAATTGGCTTCTCCATTGCTGCCTTTAGGAACAATACAAACTCAGTCACAATTTTATATATCAGAGGCTTTTAGCACAGCTGTGAAAATTACACTCTGAATCTCCTCTTTTAGGCTCTACCGAAGAGCAGTTTCTAAAGGGATAATTTCACCCTGTGTCAGTTCCACCTGGTAAGTGGCAGCAACACCTATTCTCAGAGCCTGGGGTATCTGATGGACGTCAAGAACAAAATTTGAATAGTGACAAGAAAGGGACAGTAAGGTCCCATAGCAACAAACAATTTCTGAATCACACCTCTTTGGGAGACAGGAAGGTTTAAGTGGTGAGAGATGCCACACCTCAAGTTAAATTGTTCTGATGCTTAAGATCACTGCTAGGGATTTGTGCTGTATTTTTTGGAATTCCAGGTATCAAGCTATCCCTTAGTTTAACTTCAAAGTTGGATCTCTGGATTGTGGCAAAATGTTAACATGCGCTGAAAGTTTTTACATTTCCAAGTCTCTTGGATGAAAATGTTCTAAGGTAATGTTAGGTGAGTTTTTCACTAACAAATTCAGCAGTTAGGAACATACATTTTGCCTTGAGATCGAAGAAAGGCAACTCTTCTAGACTTCATGGGCATTAAAATAACCCATGAGAAGCTACGCTAGGGTTGGTTAGAATACATTTTTGAAAAGCTGGGAGCTCTTGCTCCCTTTTGCTTAAACTGGCAACGAGCAATGCTGTTTGTGGAAGATGACTCACCATGCAGCAGGCTATTACGTACTGCTTCAACAAGCACAGGAACCAAGTAATAACAAATGGAATCCAATAAAATTAATTAACCACTGCTGAGAGGCTAATTTGTAGAAAAGCTGCTCTACTAGAGAACAGTTAAAAATGAAAGAGGTAAGTCAAAGCACACAAGCATAGAACAGCACTGAACTGGTGTCCACCCAGTTTGTACACAAATACTAGTATTTTGCTTTGTTTAAGGATGGGGAGGTAAGAAGAGTCACACTTGCAAAATGACAGGATAATAATGATGTGCTTCACAAATAAAAACATGTTGTGTTCTGTGAACAGAGACACACTTCTGCTTTGTAGTAGAATAAATCAACTTCCTATCCAACTCTGTGGGAATTAACCTCTACCAAGAACTCTCTACCACTACAACAGGCCAGGGAAGAGCACAGGGAGGGACTGACCACAGGCGTTGCAAAGAAAGCTGAATTTAACCCCAGGGAGACCAGATGGTGACCTCTGTTCTAGGGAAATGATTTCATTAGCTGAGTGAACCAACCAGCTGTGTCACTGTCCCCATATTCACAAAAGAAGTGTAAATGCTTCCTCAGTTTGCCAGACCAGCTCTGGAGGCCTGTGTGTGTAGGTGGCCCACGACTAGTAAACAGCAAACAGAAAAGAGCCTGGGGAAGACCATCAGGCTGGTTTCAGGCCACATATACTTCCTCAGCAGCTGGGAGTGCTCAGTACCTGGCAGTGAGCACACAGGGGGCAAGGACAAAACATGCTCTTCCATTTCACTTGCTCTGTTCTGTTCAGGACAACTTTCCCCTGTTTTGGGATTCAAGTACACAGTTAAATCAGCTACTGGCTGCCATCCCAACCCAGCCTCAGCCTGTGCCCACAGGCCTGCCTGGTCACCCCAGGCCTGACCTGGCAATGATCATGAGAGCTGACCCTGCCCCATGGACTGTCCCATCACCCTGAGTCCTGGCTGGGGAGGCCCCTGTCATTCCAATTACTGCCCATGGGGTCCAGCTCCTGTTCCCTTGGGAATGCCTGGTCCTTCCTCCTCTCCCAAGGCAACTTCAGATAAGAAAAATTTCTATCAAAGACAAAACCTTCCACAGGTGGAGCCTCCAAAGGAGCCTGTTCAGAGAGGCCTGAACTCTGACACTGCCTCAGTGAAATACTGCTGAGGACATGGCAGGGTGGCAAAAGAGTTTTATCATACTGCTGTCATTTCCACAAGGAGTAAAGTAGGTCCTCACTGATATTCAATTCAGTCTTGCCCTGTCCAGCCCACTCCATTGGTTTCACCATTTTTTGGGACTGGAGAGAAATTAGAGGAGGCATAGAGCTGAGTTGGTGCAATGTTGACTCCACACATCATAAACCCATACCATACACGTAAGGAAGTTGACACGTGGCTCTGTTGGTTTTTGTGGATTTGTATGTGTGTGTTTTTGTTGCTGGTTTTGTTTGGCTTTTTTTAACAACCTATTCAATATATAAGGATGTGATGGACTTCACTGGTCCTACTCCTTGTAAAATCTCAGTGTTGTTTTTGACCCCATCTAAATCACAGTTTAAATAATACATTTTATTCTGAGCATATTCAGTGGAAGGTGTCCCAGTCCATGAAAAGAGGTTTGAAATGACATACATGAGCCTTTAAGCCCTTTCCAGCCTAAACAATTCTGTGGGCCTCTGACAACCCTAGGATGTCCAGAGAGCTCTGTTTTTCAGAGTCAAGGCAAAAACCTGAACCTCTCGAGAGACAATACCTCCACAGAGGTGCAGAAGTGTCTTAATTCAGAACAGAAACCTGGTTTTGAAATCACAGAACTGTGGAATTACTAAGGTTGAACAAGATCATTGAGGTTCCAAGATCTTTGAGTCCAACTGTTAATGACTCTCCTAACTGCCCCCACTCACCATGCCTGAGTTGTACGTGGGAGCAGGTTTGATATCCATGAACAAAATTTCTTGGGGATGAAATCGAGCCAGAAACTGTGTTCCAGTACATCTTATGAGCTCTGACAGCTATGAGGGACTCCAGGGCCAGAACCAATGAGTGAGCCAGCACTGCAACCTGCCAGCACACAAGAAGCACTCACAAGCCACCAGAGAGCCCTCAAAACATGAAGTGCTTACACAAAATCACAGAGTGCCCACCATGATGCATATCAGCTTTTTAATTGCTGTAACCTACTGACCACTGCTGGGCTCCTCCTTCCTCATCCAGACAAACAACAGCAACCCCAGCTCCTCCTGGAACTCAGGAGATCCAGATGGCATTGCACTAAGATCCAAGCAAATTAACCTGGTAAACCTGTGCTGTCAGAAGTCCAATTCCCTGGGGTCATTGCTACTGCCCTGTGGCTACATTAGGAGATAATAAACCTGATGAGGGTATCACTGTCCAGTCAAATTCAAGAAGATGACACCCACATGAGTTTTTCTGAACCCCTGCTGACCTGATGGAGCTGTTTTCAATTTTTCCTGTTCTCACCTGTCAATACCAACACTCCACCCAGCTTCTCCCAGTCCCCACTGCTCGCCCTCCCACTGTTGCAGAGGTCAGGTCACAGTTTCCTACAGTGTGTGAGCACAGCATCAGCATGACCTACATGAGGACCTGAGTGGCCACCACAGCCCACAGAGGACCTGAGGCAGCTGATGCCAATTGTCCCACCCCGTGGAGAGAACTGTGTCCTTGAGAGCTGACGGGCAGTGGGAGAGATGGCCATAACCAATAGAGAGATGCTCTGTGTCCTTAAAAATGTTCACAGATTTGGCCCTCCCTCTTCTGCAGTTTGAGGAGGAAAAGGATGTGAACAGCAGCAATCCTCTGCCTTCATCCCACTCCTGGCAGGCAGCATCCTGTCCCAAAATGCCATCCTGGAGCACATGCTGTAGGCTTGCATCAGTTTGTAAAGGCTGGACAGGGCACTGCAGCCACCTGTACCCAAGACTGACTGCACACCCGTGTCCCAAATGTGCACTCAAACAGCTGGGCAGCTGCTGCACCTTGGCCCAGCTCCCTGGATGAGGGCAAGTCTGGCTGGTGTTTCAGCACGGTGCCTGGTCCAAGCAAAAGGCACAGTAGGACAGGTGCTCAGACACCCTGAACAGCCCAGGGCACCCATCAGGGGTGTGGGAAACAAAAACCAGCAAAGGCCTGGAGGGTCATGGCATACTCCCTGCTCACACCTCCTACAGAAACACGGCTTGCAGGATTGTTCCCAGAGGTTGGTGACATCAGCCCTGATCATGGGGGACCTCCTCAAGCCAAACTGATTAATTGATCAGATGGTGCCAAGGTTAGGAGCCGTGTTAAAAGGCTCACAGGACAATTAGCCACCATCTCAAATAACGATGTGGACCCTGGAGGTGTTGTCTGGCAATGGCAAAGCTGCTGCTGTAGCTTCTGACAGATGCCCTCAGCTGTGCACCCTCACACCCAGTCCATTCCGTGTCTGCTTCCTATTCCCCAGAATCCCACTCCAATGGAATGTCACTAGACTGAGATCACTGTGCCAAGGACCACAGACCAACCTGGGCAGAGCAGTGCAGTGCTGTCCCAAGAATCCCCACGTGTTCCTACTCCTCCTCTGACACCCACAGCAGTCCCTTGACAGGCTGTCATAGCAGCCCCCACCAAGTGCCACAGGTGCCTGTGGTTCCACTTCCCAATGATCCCAATGGAAAACCACTATGCCTCAAGGAGTTAGCAACCCACAGAACAATTACCCTGCATAGACCATGTTCCCTGCCCACAGGGTGACAGGGTCAGACAAAAGACCCTAACAGGGAACCTAAAGGCAGGTCCCACTGGGAACCTGCAAATCTGCCACCTGCAAGTGCTTCCCTTGATCTAAAACAGCAGCAAGAAACTCTCAAGTGAACATCCTTTCTGTTTGACAATACAAAGTATAAATAGACTTGGTTTTCTGTAACAGAGTCCTGTAACAGCCTGAATAATCAGAATGGGGTAGGCCTTTCTATAGACAAGCACAGACATGTTTGTTTGTATTAACAAACAAAATCAGTTCTCAACCTTTGAGCCACACAAACTAGTGAGATCAAAATAGTGCTTTAAAACCAAACACCTACAACTACTGAATAAAATTCAGTAGTTCACTTCAATTACCAATTGCTATTTTACTTCCCACACATTTCTACATGGCATAATAGAAATACTTCTGTAAAATCCTTTGTGAATCTTTAATACAGGCACTAAAAATATTGCTTGCAGTTTTGGCAGATGTGTATGGTCCCCATAAAACCCACTCAGTTAACATTACAAAGGTAATCTGAGTGCAGGAATCTGTATAAAGCTGTCAGATTTCTCCCTAATGTAATTAAACTTTCCTTTGAAATGTCTTGAGTAGGTGCTTAAAAGGGAGGAAACAGTTGAAATTTTAGAACCACAAAAGGTTGGAGCTCATCTTGTTCCATGGGCAGGGACACCTTCCACTGCCCCAGGCTGCTCCAAGCCCCAGTGTCCAACCTGGCCTTGGACACTGGCAGGGATCCAGGGGCAGCCACAGCTTCTCTGGGCACCCTGTGCCAGGGCCTGCCCACCCTCCCAGGGAACAATTCCTTCCTGATATTCCATCCAGCCCTGTCCTCTGGCAGTGGGAGGCCATTCCCACACCTTGTCCTGTCACTTCAGGCCCTTGTCCCAAGTCCCTCTACAGCCCTCCTGGAGCCCCTTTAGAGCTTGGAAGGGCTCTGAGGTTCCCCTGGAGCCTTCTGTTCTCCACACTGGACATCCCCATCTCTCTCAATTCTCTTCCATGTCCAGGGTAACCAAGTCTCCTATTACTTTACACATTGCCTTGTAGTGACCAGCACAAATAGTACATTCCAATTTATTCTTGATCAAAACTGCCAATTTATAATGCTAGTATTGGTGAGTCATGGTCTAAAAAAAGGCATTATTTTCTTCCAAATATCAGCCAGATGCTGGAAAAATAGTTAAAATAGAAGCCTCCAAGACAGATGCTCTTGGAAGAAGCAGCAGAAGCAATAACTCTTTAGAGCTGAGCCTGTGGCTGTGGCAGGGAAGGGGCAAATGCTGATGCCCACAGCTGGCTCTGGCTCCTGCTGCACAGCTCTGCCCTCTGTGAGGAGAAGGCCTCTCCAGAAACCCTCTGCATGGCACAGGCACTGCCACGGCTGAAAGCCAAGGACTTTTCTTCTGTAGGATTGTATCTGATTATAGGCTGAATGCATTTGCACATTGAATATATGGTGGACTTCACCACGGGGAACGACAGTGTTATTTCATATGCGCCTCATCTTCTTACAGTCTCAGCAATCTCTAACTACCTCACTGCTTTTTACTGTAAAAGATGCATTTCCTCAGACACAGAGAAGAGATTCATGAAAAGCACAAAGTGTAAAGAAATACCAGAAAAATGCATTTTCCTACCCTGTACACAGGGCACAGTATCAGCCCTAATTTCCCACCAGGTGCATTATGGCACTGTCATCACACATTTCATATCTGAGTGCTGAACAACAACTGGAGTGTATCTCCCAGCATGCTTGTAATGACTGAAGGACAGCAGCACTGTTTCTTTCACTGTTAAAAAGAATTTGCTTCACAATTCTTGACCCAGGGAGTGGGAGCAGTAGGAACACTGCTGGATGGGAAAGCAGAGTGAGCGTGAACCTTTCGTTGTATGATTATCTCCTGTTCTTGCTGACACCATGACCTGGCAGCTCTCTCTAAATCCTATTTTCTTCCCCATTTACATGCATAAAGTGTCATACTCTGGCTAAAAATCCTGGAGCACTTTTCCTTTTTTTCTTTTCACATCCTTTGCAGGGTCAGTCAGCAATCTCAGTAAAATAAACATAACAATATTGGCTCAGCAAAATAAACATAACAATATGGGCTTTGTCTGAAGAACCTAGCAATTTAGGTATTTATGAAAACCTCTCAAAAGCACAACAACAGTGTGACACTGGCCCATTGGCAAGAGCAATGTTCAGTTTCTGGACAGGTATTCTGAACTTGAGAGTTGAGATCCTACTCTCTGAGACCTGTTCTGCTGCAATCACTGCAGTTTGCTGGTAATGTGAAGGGAAAGCACCTCCTAAAGCAGCAGTAATAGGAACTTCATCCTCATCCCATCACAGAAAATGAGAAATCTAGGAGGAGGCTAAATGTACCTTGTACACTGAAGTGCCTCCCACGATCCAAACCATGTCTACTTTACTTTTTAACTCCGGTGAATCCAAAAGAGCTAAAGCATCATCCAGACTTTTGGAAAGATAATGGGCTCCTTTTGGGGTTTCCCTAGAAAAAGCAAAGTTTTATTACTAAATAAATAAAGGACAATTCATCGTGATCATCAATATAAACTAGACACAAAATGTGCTTTGCTGAATTAACAAATAACTACATGTTTCACGTTAGTTAATTATTTTGAAGTGCCTGTTATTGCCAAATATGTTAGAAGTCTCATCTGACTGTAGGATTGTTCAACAGATAACAGCTTAACCAGAATTTAGGAGATTTTATAAATTAAAAATCAGGAATTTCACAGCATGTTTTTGAAAAAGTGTAACTGAGAAACTTACATAGCTATAAGATAAATACACAATCTATAAATTAAACACAGATCATAAAATACAGATAATCAAGAAATTAAATGTAGATTTTGACTTGAATTCCCAAATGTTAATATTTCATTCAGTGAAACTCGTTCAAAAGCCAATATTTCCTGTCCACCCACATATTCACCTGCAAATCCACCAACATTCTCCAAAGCAATAAAGCACTACAAGTGGACATTTGTGTTTAAAAATATTTTTGTGCCTGTGGGTCATGCATTCAAGAAGAGAGTTCTGAAAAAGGACCGTTCATCCACAAAGCCTAATGAAAATAAACTTCAAAAATGGATTAAGGGCCACCAGTTTAAGCATAAACCAGAGAAATACAGTTAAATACATGAGTCAGAAGCACTACTGAAAATTGTCAAATGGTTTGTGAGTAGAACTAGAAGTAGTACTCATGATGCAAAGTAATGACAATCACCTCATGAATGAATTTTAAAAAACTAAAAATTAAGAGTAAAGTAGTTGTAACACTCAGAACCAACAGCAAAAATGCTTTCTAACCAGGTATCAAAAATGCTACATTTGGAACTACTGTATGTTGTAATGCTACAGACGTTTTTTGGTGCAGGTTTTTATTTGTTTGACAAGTATTTATCATACTTACTTGAGCTCCCTGCTGAGCACAATATTAATTCTGTCTTTTAAAGGCCGGTTCTTCTCAGGAATGGAGAACCACGTTTTCCTACCCATTATCAGTGCATTCTGTTTACCTGAGCAGGAGAGAATTGACTTGAATTGTTTAAGAGACAATGATGGACTTCCCCAGCCCTTTCAAGTCCCTCTCCAGCAGTTAGCAAATGCACAAGCTAAGGCTCCAGTTTTCAAATGAGTCACACACAGATTTATAAACCCACAATAATTTCTAAGAGAAGAACCAGTCAAATTAAATCTAAAGTCGAAGGGCTACAGGGGGTCAATAATACTCTTACATTCACACAAAAATATAATTTCTGACCAAACACAAGCATTCATAACCTGCTTACCTCTCACAGGTAAATCTGCTAAGGAAAGGAATGTTTCTCATTTCGAGGAAAAGGAGTTATCAGAGAAAAAACCACAAAGACAACATGGTCACTCTTTCCATGTTGTTTCCAGGCTGAGACACAACAGAGGCAATAGTAACATTCCTGGTGTGAAGATTTATGGCAGCATAATCCATTAAGAAGTCTGGTTATGAAGGACTTTACCTGCCTACCATCCAAGATCACAGCTTATCAAAAGATCTGCAGGCAGGGTAGAGTAAAATGTTTCTTTGTAATTATATTTCAAACATCTTTTTTCTTGATCACAGGTTATTTGTGCCAGGTAAGATCCAACTTGCAGACGTCTAAAAAGACAACTGTCAATTGTGTTCTCTCCTTTTTTTGTACATATAGGATTGCAAAGGGCTGAATCAGGTCTCCAAACATATGTAAAGTCTTTCACTTAGAAATGTTTCAAAATGAGATTAGACATTCCTTGTGGATTATGGATCAGACATTCAAATTAGAAAATGGAATAAATCACCAAATCAAAACAATGTATCAAGTTGACCAGAAGTGAATTTTTACCAAACAAGTGAGTTTTAACAGCATAAAGAAAGCCCTAAACAAATAATGAAAAAGTGACTGCGTTGACAAACAACTGCAGTATTTCTGCTCTATGCTATCAGCATGGTTTGGATTTTCTGGTGCATGGATTTGGCTCAGCACTCAGAAAACTCAGCAAAATTACTGTCACAAGGGTCAGAGGGATGGATCAAATGGTGAAGGCTGAGCTACAGCAAACAAGTTAGATAAGCTAATGCAGACTGAAAAAACAAAACCACCTCTGCTAATTAGGCAGCTTGTGAAAACCTTCCCATTTTAACTTGGAGTTTTGGGTAAAGATTTGTTAAATAAATTTCAGATGAAGTTTTCTATTCTTCTGGTGAAAGGACTTGAAAATTGCTTCCTAAGAGATCACCTGCATCTCCTTTGATCTGATTCATTTTCTTTTCTCACCTAATCCGACCGATTACAAAGGGCTGAAATACGGGTGAGACTTGTGAGGGCAGGAAGGGGACCAAGGCAGCGAAATACAGAATCCCGAAGTTTGGGTGTCCGCTGCCACACACCCTGCACTTTACCTTCCACGCGGGATGTGCTCGTCATTCTCTGGAAGTACTTGTACTCATTCCTGCCGGGGAAGCACGAACTGCGTTACAACGTGTCTTAAGAATAAATTGTCTAATTCATAATATTTTTTTTGCAAGTTCTTTAATTTCAACAAAAAAACCCTGCTCATGATGGGAGCGTTGCCGGGGAGAGGCGGTTGGACGGGGCTGGGCCGGTGCCATGGCCGAGGCGGGACCTTTGTCCCCCGAGATGTGCTTGCATGAGCGATAACCTGCGGCCATAGCACGAGAGAGAACCTACCCGAAAAACAACCCCACAGCCCCGCTCCCGCCACGCCGCCGCTTTCCCGCCTCACAGAGCATCCTCTCAAACACTACAGCTCCCAGCGCGCTCCGCGCGGCCCCGCGGCGCCCGCCTGTTGCCGAGCGGCGCGGG
>JANPWX010017553.1:0-12262 GCA_024734555.1 Trochalopteron elliotii
CACTGCCTCCATCCTCATCCTCACTTCCTTCATCTTCATCCTCACCATCCTCCTCCTCCGCCCCGGCCCGGCCGCGCCTGCGCGATCGCCGCCCCGCCCAGCCCCGCTCGGCCCGCACCTGGGTGCCCCTCGCCAACCGATTCGGAGGTGAAGAGGAAGGTGCCCTCCTCGATGAACACCTCGTGGAAACCGTTCAGTTGCCCGTTCATGGCGGCGCGATGGGCGGCGACAGGCGGAAGGGAAAAGCACAAGAAGAACAAAACCCAAGCACCGCAGCGATGGACTGAACGCGGCCCCTACCCCACCGCCTCTAGTTATAGCCTTCTCGCCCCGCCCTACTGCTGCGTTCAGCCAATGGCGAGCGCAATACGTGCCACGGGGCGGGGGACGAGAACCACTGCAGTCGGGCAGGGGGAGCACGTTACGTAACGCGGAGCTTGAGCTCAATCTCCGGAACAGCCCGTAGCACCCCGCTGCCAGCCGAGCACTCACCGGAGTTACACAGCCGGTCAGGCCGTTTCTTCTGCCCCCCACGGTGCAATGTTGCGGACAGGCACTGATGCCCATGTACTACACCCCCGTAATGGCCGCATGGTGCCTCCCGCGCGGCCCGGCAGCTCGAGGCGCGCGGAGGCGCACGCATGCGCCCGGCAACGGCACGGAATGCGCATGCGCAGTGCACGGCCCGCGGGCAGCGAGGACGGCCCCGCCCCCCCGCCGCCATCTTGCGCAGCCCGGCGTCGCCATTGTGCGACCTCGGGCCCGCCGGGACCGACCCCAGCCCGGCCCCACCCTGGCTCTTGCCCCCGGTCACAACCAGTCCCGCTACTACCCCAGGCGCTGCGGCCCGGCGGGGCGGGTCTGAGTCCAGGCACGGCCCTAACGGTGCCCTAGGCCGTTGCGGCCACTTGACGCCTGATGCAACCGGCGTCCGGTGTTGCCAGTGCTGGAGCCGCCCCTGCTCCGGCTCCCCCCGCCACCGGCTCCGGCTCAGAGCACCCCCCTATCCAGCTGCTACATACAGGGCTCGGCGGGAGCTTCGGCAGGACCCCTGTGCCCAGGACAGAGTGACATCTAGGACTGACAGACCCTGACAACCACCGACAAGACAGATGGCCCGGAGAGATAGGAGATCTGACACCCACAAAGCCAGATCTGACAAACACCTAGACTGCCAGCACCCATCTGCTGCGGGCTGCCTGATCACTGGCACCCCCAGCCCTCGGACAGACACACAAAACACTCCTGTGTCCGGGCCAGGCCAGATGGACACCTCCATGTCTGGGACATGTGCTCCATGCGCTCCCTGGAGGCGGGGCCTTGGAACAAGCCCCGCCCCGCCGAATATTTGCATAGTGGGCGGGGCTTGCCCCTCACCGTGTCTTTGCAGAGTGGTTTATTTGCATGGGGCGCCGCAGGCCGCTCGACCCGGCACCGGGGAGTCCTGACGGCTCCCCCAACCCGCCTCTCCCACCACCACTGGAGACGGTCTGGATTTTTGTAAAAAATGGTTTATGGGTTCCATTTTTGTATAAAACATGGGGGCAGCCGAGCCACTCACCCACCCCCGGCTTCCACCCCACAGCCCACGGTGTGTCCTACTCAGAATCTAAACCCATCCCAATGCTTCGTCTACAGTCAATCCTCTATGCTCTTCCTTTGAACTATTCCTTAAAAAAAATTCCTCGTATCCCCGAGATGTTCCTGTGCCCAGGTACAGTACAATGACAGGGGGATCCGATGCCACACTCCTCTACGCCGTTTTCTGCTGTCCCTTCTTTCCGATCAGGGACTTGTGGATGTGGGGAATGACACCTGCAGAGAGGAGGGGAGAAATCTCATCAAGTCACTTGCAGAATTCCCAAGAAACTCCAAAAATCGTGAATTCCTTATTTTGCGAAAATCCAGTGTGAATGTCAAGTGGATACCCCTCAGTGGGAATCCAGGGAAGCAGGGAGCCCACGCATTTACGCCAACTGCCAAATTCCTATTTGGTTTCCCACATTTCCCCTTACTAAAATTCCCACTCGAGGATGGAAATGTGGGGACAACACTGACCTCCACCAGCGATGGTGGCTTTGATCAGGGAGTCCAACTCCTCATCACCGCGGATGGCCAGCTGCAGGTGCCGGGGCGTGATCCGCTTGACTTTGAGATCCTTGGAAGCGTTCCCGGCCAGCTCCAGCACCTGCAGGACACCAGGAAGAGGTGGGAATGCCGAGGGCAGGGGTGCTGGGGCTGGGGAGAGGGGGTCCTACCTCAGCAGTCAGGTATTCGAGGATGGCCGCGCTGTACACTGCCGCCGTGGCTCCCACGCGCCCGTGGCTGGTGGTCCGAGTCTTCAGGTGCCTGTGGATGCGGCCAACTGGGAACTGGGGGGCAATTAACAACCTCGTTAACACCTACAGCCCCCCACCCCCCCCCTCCCCCCGATGTGCATATTTACACCCTACACTGCTGATTTGGGCTGCTGCTTCCAGGAACAACCCTCCAAACAGAGGACTTAATTATCACTATCCAATTTATTCAGTACTAATTAATATATAAGATTAATATATGTTATAATAATACATTATATTGTTGTGATATCTATTGTATATCGCTATCATAATTTAGTAAAATGTAGTTATAGCATAAAATAATTGTATTTTAATTATTATAGTTATAAACTGGAAAATACAACTAATTAATTCTCCCAATTATTTCTCCCATCCTCTCTGTCCCACCTGACAGCAAAGCCCCTCTGCAAGCCCAGGCCTGCTCATCACTCCATAAGCCTCCAAATGCCAAAATACTATGTTTTGACCCCAAAGGAGAGGGTTTGGGCCCCTCAGCTGCCCAGCATTGTGTTTCCTGGTGATTCCCTGTGCCATACCTGCAGCCCGGCTCTCTGGGAGCGTGACACTGCCTTGGCCTTGGCCTTGCCGCTGTCCTTGCCCGCCTTGCCGCCAGCCTAGGGGAGAAAGGGGCCTGTTAATTAATCTAATTAATCCCTGAATCCAAACAATCTCTTTAATTCTAAGTCAGAGGGACCTGCTGCAGGATAATCTGGCAGCTCCCTGGCAACTCAGGACCTCTCAAACCACGTGGATTCAAGAGGATAAACAAGGGAAGTTTTCAGGGTGCAGCAGCTGCTCCTTCACCCAGGTGTCTTATTCCTGCTGCCATTATTCCCAGTATTTTCCAGAAAATGCCAAATGGGGTAAAAACAGCCCAAAATACCATTGTTGGGCATTATTTTTCCAGCAGTTATGAGCCCAGTTTGGTTTTGGATTCAATTTCTCCACACCTTGACACTGGGAACTAGGCAGAACACTGTTCCTGTACATGGGAATGTGAATCCTGTGGGATTCAGGGGTAATTCCCCTCCTACTCCAGAGTGGGAAATCACCCAGGAGCCCCAGAAATTATGGATTTAATGAAAATCATGTTAGAAGGGATGGAAATGCCAAAGCCAAGAGTTTGGGAGTTGCTGAGTAACAAGGAAGAGCTGAGCATGGGCTTGCTGGGCTCTCCCATCCGCTGTCAGGAAATCCATGGATTTCAGGGATATGGGAAGAGCCCATGATGTCATTAATCACTAATGAGAGCTGTTCCGAATGAAGGTGAGAGCTGCGGCTGATGCAAGAAGGCAGACAGAGCTGCACCCTCCCCATGGGAAAGACGTCAGCAACCCAAAATCTGCTTCAGGTAAAAACCCCAGGAATAACAATCCCCAAAACCAAGTTTTCCAGTCCACAGAGAGACAAGAAACAACAGCAGAGACAGACAGGAGCCTGAAAACACCCTGGATACTCACAATCCATGTTTTTACAGCATATATTTATCCCAGAATCCCCATCCCCTCTAAAAAGGAGGAATTTTGGCTCATGGTGTGGGAGCTGAAAGGATCCAGAAACACCACGGAAAGCAAGTGGAGCACGTTAATCCTTAAAACAAGATCCTGCTTAACCTGTGAATGTCCAAGATCTGGGTCCTATCCCAGCCAGGTGGGAATTAACACAAGGTTCAGTTCAAACACTGGAAAAAACCCCTAGTCACGAGGGGGCATTTATTAATCCCAAAGTGATTAAAACAACCAGAGGCCACCAGGTGAGGCCATGGGGGACCCAGTAAACCACTCTGTGTTCTGGCAGTTGTGACAGGAAGGGTCTTCAGGGATGACTTGGAGAAACAGTGAAGTACCAGGAGTTAACTTTCATCAGGAGAAAACATTGCTCCATAAAACTACAAAACTCAAGGAGGGCCTTTTGGGGGGAAGGAGTGAAGATTTGAGGAGTGGAAAGGAAGATTTATGGGAAAGAAATGGGGAGGCAAGGGGGATTTGTGGATATTTCCTTGTTCTAGGAATAAAAAGCAGCATTAAGAAAAGCACCGGCTGTTCCCACTGAGGGCTTTTATCAGCCAGCTGTGAACTTTCCCACTGCCCCATCATGTTTTCCAGCTTGGAGCTGCCTGCTTGATAAATCTTCAGTGGAGGGTTTGAATAAGAAGAGCAAGGAAGGTCTCGCCGTGGAAATCCTGAGGTTTGTCCTGATTTTCACCAACCCTCCACAGGGTTTGCAGAGGGAACACGCGAAGTTCCCCCAGCCCAGATGCCTCCAGCTCCCTATGGGAGATCATCCCACTCCGTGCTGGGAGTGAGGGCTCCTGGACTCCTCCCTCCTGAGGAGGCAATCCCGAGGAATTCTCTCCTTACCCTCCAGGTTGGGGCTCCCAGGGACTGAGACAATCCTTGTGACATCTCCATCCCTTCTGTCCACCAAAGCCCCTCACTGGGAGCACATTCCCGTGCTAAATGCTCCCTGGGTCAGACCAGCTGGATCCTTCACAGCAGGCAAACTTCTTTTTACTCCTTATTGCTTCAAACAGGATAAAACCCCTCCAAGCAGCAGCTTCTTATCTCCTGCCGCACGTTCCCAGACATCCCCGAGCACAAGCTCTTGGCGGCAGCAGGAGTTGCATAATCCAACGGTGTTTCCATTAATGCTGAGGGACTGGGGCCTTACCATCAGCTCTGGAACCTCTGCGAATCCCGGAGCCCTCCACGGAACCCCCTCGGGCCCCCCTGTGGATCCACAGAACCCCCCAAGGATCCCCTCCCCCGCCGGGTACCACAGAACCGCCTAAGCCCCCTGCAAATCCACAGAAGCTCTCCTGTGGATCCACAGGATACCTTCACCGAACGACAGAACCCCCCACGGCTCCACAGAAACACCCGAATCCCCCTACAAATCTATAGAAATCCCCTATGTAACCACAGAACCTTCCCGCGGTTCCATGGAGTCCCCAAGGCCCCCTGCGAATCCACGGAACCCCCCAACGAACAACCCCAAGCATCCTGCAGATCCACGGAGCCTCTCACAGGCCCACAGAACCCCCGTAACCCACATCCCCCTGCCCGCCTTCGCTGACAGCTCCAGACCCGGCTCCCCCCATTGCCCCTACGCAGCCACAGGAACGGGGCACCAGGGAGAATGCACGCCCCTTTTCCTCCCCCACGGACCAGACCATTTCCCCGGGAAGCGGGCTGAGATGTATCCCGCGTAACGCCGGAGGAGGCGCCGGGCGGTTGACAGACCCCGCTCGGGGCCCTCGACTGACGTTTCCACCACGACAGCCGCTTCTTCCCTGCCAACCGACCCGGAACCAGCACAAACTGAGACCGACGAGACACTGGCCGACACGGCACCGCTCTGACAGCACGGGAGGGTACCGGCGGGGCCGGATTTGGAGGGTAGGACAAACTCCCTACCCAGAGCCAGGCGGCAGCGACCACGGGGCACCGGGGGAGCACCGGGCCAGAGCCAAGGTCACGGACCGGGGCCCGTTCCCCTCCCCCTGCCCGGCCTGAGCTGACAGGGGCGCCCATTGGCAGCCCCACGGAGCCCGGCTCAGCCCGACCGCGCTCTCCTGGCCGGCCCCCTGGGTCCCAAGCCCCACTGCGGCCCCTGCCCTCACCATGATACCGCCGCCGCCGTCAGAACCCCAAAGCCACCGCCGCGCCCGACCCGCCTCAGGAGCCGCCAGACAATGACCCGCCCGGGCGGGGGCGGTGGGCCGCGCCGCGTCGCCACCAATCACCGCCTCCCATACTAGTTTGAACATCCCGCGGTGCCCAATGGGCGAGCCGCTTCTTTCCCCGTCCATCACTGGCTCCGCCCCGCGGCTCGTTTAACGGCTGTGTTGCCTTTGCACACGGCACGCAGCGGAGTGAGGGCGGGCGTGTTCGCGTCGGTGACGTCACCTCCCGGCGAATAGCAATAACGAACACCGCGACGCGAGGCGGGGTTATGATGATGGACAGCTGATTAAACCAATAGAAAGCGAGTGGTGTTTCCCGCCCATTTCATCGCTCCGCCCCGGGTCGTGTTTGTGTGAGGGAGCCGGGGGGGGGGTGCGGATCGTGGGGGGAGCGCGGAGGATGTGGGTTTGGTGGGTCCGGGAAAGCGTCAGTCCCCGCCGGAGGGTCCCACTGGGCCCCGAGCCAGCTAAAGGGCTCCGCGGGGCCGGGGGTTTCGCTCTTGTGACGTGGCCCGGCCCTGCTCGGTGTTGAAAAAGGCCCCGGCGTGAGGGGAGCCTGTCCGGGAACAACCAGACTCGCGGGTGCCTCTGACCCTCCTAGTGTTTTTTGGGGAGGTATAGAAATAACCCGGGGCTGCCCCGTAGGGTGAGTGAGAAGGGCAGCGTAGTGAGGTAGCATGGACCCTGCAGCCCCCGGACCGGACTGGGGGCTGGGGCGGACTCTGAGAGGTCGAAGGAACTGTCACTGGTGACGGCAGGGATTAAGTGTGGCCAAAAGCCCAAAAATCCACGGCACTGTTGGGGGAAAAAGGCCCCTTTTCCGAACAAACGCGTCACAGTAAATGAAAATTCAGTTTCTCATGACGGGCCCCTTTCAGTGTCAAATCTGTGTGACTAGCTGAGTTTATAAACAGAACTGGGGGGTCCCGAGCGAGGGTCGGTGACAGGGCAGTGGTTTCGGAACTGGTGGGCCCAGCACAGCGCAGTCGTGCCCGGGCTGGGGCCGGAGCCCGGGCCCCTCAGCTCGGCTGCACCCGGCGCGGTCACTGTCCCCACAGCCATCGGGTGCCCTGCCTGCTGGGCCTCAGTTTCCCTCCAGCAGCGGGCGGGGCGGAGGGCACCGCACAGTCCCCGCCCCTCGTCGCACTGCCGGGGGGCTCAGGGCGTCCCAGACCCACGCCCGCCCTGCTCCAGGCTGAGGCTGGGGAAGGGAGGCATGTGTTTCGGGTCCCCCCGGCTGTCGCGGCCTCGGTGCCAGCTTCCCTGCACTGGGCAGGGGCGAGGTGCACCACGCAGCCCGCGCCCCTCGCTGCAGCTGCCGCGGGGCTCAATGCGGCTCCCAGTCCTCCTCCCTGCCCCGGCTGCACCATGGCCGAGGTACGGGCTGGGAGGAGCTGGAGAGCGAGGAGGAGGATGACGATGAAGGCATCTGTCATCGACACTGTCCTCCCCGGAGCGTCTGCCCTGCCCCGTCAGTTTCCTCCCAGCACCGGGCAGGGCCTGGGGCGCAGCGCACATCCCCCGTCCCTCGCTGCAGCTGTCGGGGAGGCTCAGGGTGCCCCCAGCCCCTCGTCCCGGAGCTGCTCCCGGCACGCCGGGCAGCAACTGCCGCGGGCTGGGCCCCCGGGCTCCATCCAGGGGCCCCCCGGCTGTCTCCGGGGCCTCTCCAGCTGTCCCTAGCTCCCCCGACCCTCCGGGTCCAGACGTGGGGGGAGCGGAGCAGCTGCGGGGTGGGATGGGGCCGGAGGAGTCGCTCCCCCCGGCCCCGGGAATATGCGGGCCGGGGGCTCGGGGGTCGCAGCAGGCCCCAGTGGCGATGACAGTAATGACGGTGACGGCGGCGGCTCATGCGCACGCGAGTCCCCGCGTGTCCTCAGATGAGCCCGAGCCCGCAGGGAGCCGCAGCGTGGGAGGCGGGGGCTGCGGCACCGCCGGTGGGGACACGGCACGGGCACAGCGGGGACACAGCACGAATCCCTGGGCACGGCACCGTGCTTGTGCACACGCCCAATACACACACCTGCACGTGTGGCACAGCCGTGTGATGGCACACACACCTGATACACACCACGCAGTCGTGTGCGTGGCACACAACACTTTCACATCTGTGCACACGCACCTGTGCCCACACCTGCCTAAGCCATGGCACACACACCACACATGTGCCATGCCAAACCCTCCCAGCCTTACACCCACACACAGCAGGCAGCCCCATATGATGGCACACACGCCTTACACACACACCCACAACAGGCAGCCATGTGATGGCACAAGAGCCTTATACTCACTTCACACACACCTTACAGAAATACACCAGGCAGCAGTGTGATGGCACACGCACCTCAGGCACACTTTACGCACACCCACACACACGTTATACCCATGCACACACCAGCCTAAGCTGTGACACATGCCTAAGCCAAGCCAAACCTTCTCCCTTCCCCACCGTGCTGGCACCTCACACCCCCAACTCCTCTGAGTCAAGCGATCCCCTCAGGACAAGGTAGGGGACCCCATGTTCCCTGTTTGCGTCCTTGACGCCTTCACGACATCCTGCATGTCCCTGTAATGCCACAGAGTGACCACCCCACCCCTCATCGCAACAGTGGCACCAGCTCCAGCCTTCAGGGCCCCCCACAGCACCCCCAAGAAACAAGGCAGGCCCAGGCTTGTTTTCATTCACTTTTCCGCATACTTTATTTGTTACAAACATACAATTCTTTAAATATAGACTGTAAAACTCCATTTGCAAAAATCTGCTACGTCAGGAGTGCTCGGAGCAGGAGGAGTTCATCGCATTGGCCTCATCTGCGCTAGTGGTAACACCCAGGACCTGCCTCCGGCCCCTGGAGCCGCCCCGCCGGCCGCAGGGAAGGGACACGGGGGCCCCGGCCCCCCCGGCTGCCTAAAGTGCAGGTTTGCTTTAGTTTCTGTTTTTCTTTCATTAAAAAAATAACAGGAATAAAACTTTATTTTTTTTTTCTCTTTTCAGCAAAGGGACATCATGGCAAGCGCTCAGGGAGGGAGGTGGCGCTCCCGGGATCTGCTGCTCTGAGGAGGATCCAGTGCTCGGAGGAGGATCCAACATTCATAGGATCCGGTTCTCAGAGGATCCAACTCTGTGAGGAGGATCTGCTGCTTGGAGAAGAACCCAGCTCAAAGAGGAGGGTCCAGTGTTTGGAGGATCCAACTCTCAGAGGATCCAACTTGGAGGAGGATCTGGTTCCTGGAGGAGGATCTAGCACTCAGAGAAGGATCTGGTGCTCAGAGGATCCAGTTCTTGAAGGATCCAACTCTTGAAGGAGGATCGGGCACTCAGAGGATCCAACTTTTGGAAGATACAATTCTTGGAGGACCCAACTGTCAGAGAATCCATCTCTGGGAGTGACTGGCTCTTGGAGGAGGATCCAGTGCTCTCCCCACTAATGCTGTCCCAGCCTCCTGGCTGGGCTGACCCGTGTGCTGGGGCCCCATGAGCCACCCATGCTGAACCCGCTCTCAGCCACTGCTCTGAGGCCAGAACCCCCTGGGGTTCTGTTGTGGGACTGGACCCCAGGGGCTCCAGGCCATGTCGTGCTCCTTCCCAGCTGTCCCAAACGGATCTGGGTTCTCCCACCAACACCTAATCCTGGTTACGCGTGGCTTGGCTCCGGTGCCACTGGTTCTACCGGCTCCGCGAGGATGAGGAGGGTGATACCACCCATGGTCAGGCCTCACCCTGCAGGAACATCTGGGAGCATCCACAGAGCCAGCTTGGATTTCCCACTGGGAATACCTGCTGAGCTCCATGGTGCACCACCCTGCATACCCCCAGTGCTCCCTCAGCTGCTTTTTTTTTTTATCTTTTCCAGGTTTTTTGTGATTTTTTCCCACTTTCTGCTTTTTTACCAGAGACCAGCGAGGGGTTGGCTTGGTTTTGTCACCAACACGAGGAACCACCACTGGCACGGCCCCCTCAAACCATCCCGCACTGCCCCCAAATCGCCTGGGAACAAGGCAGGAGAATCTGAATTATCTTCCATATTTTTTACAGCAAAAATAATTGAAGCTGTTTGAACTTGCCCTGGAAGCACCACCCGCTTCAGACCCAGCCATTTGGGGTATTTTCCACTGGGTTTTGGGGCATTGTACAGGACTTCCAATATTCTGTCTGTAGAGCCATCATTGCATTCTCCATCAGCCCCTCTGGGGCAGCAAAGCTGGAAGTACCAGGAATTTGGGATATTTTTCCCCCTATTTGTGGTTTAAAAATAATAGAACAAAAGCAATTTGCCCATTTTCTACAGAATTCAACCCAAAACTCAACCGAATCTGAGCTATGTACACACAGCCATGTCTATACACACAGAGATGGGAAGGGGGTTCAGGGGAGATGCCGGCGTTGTCCCGCTTTCCTGGGAAACACCCAACGGCTCCTGGGGGGCTCCAAGAGAAAAAAACCCCCAAAACTACCCCCCAAGATCCCCTCTCCCATGGCAGCCCCCATGGCTGCTCCCCTTGCTCCAGCTGGCACCTCAAATCCCCTTTTCTCCCTATTTTATCTCTTTTTGGCTGCTTTTTCTACTGTCTTCCCCCGACGTGCTCTGCTCTTCCCACCCAAATGGAGCTGTGGGAGGTTGTGTCCATGGATCCAGCGCTTCTCTGGCCAGGAAAGCCTCCCTGAGCCAATGCTGGGAGCTTTTTTGGGTTTATTACTGGATTTTGGTGGTTTTGCCTTTTTTTTTTTTTTTCCTCTTCCATGTATTTCTAGCCAGCTCCCAGAGCTGGGTTGGGCTGGCAGCGATTCTGCCGCTCTCCCAGAGTAGAAATAAGGCTAAATCACCGCAATTCAGCCAAAAGAAAGAAACCCAAAGGAATATATATATATATTTTTATATATATATATATATATATATATATCATCCTCTTCAAAAATAAAAGGAGAGGTCCCGCGGCTGGACGCCGGTGAGCCAAATCCGTCGTCGCCGTCGTGGTTTATGGTTTTTCTCCGTGGCAAAGAACACAGGACCAGGAGGATGGGTGGATACAGCAGGAATTCACCGGAAAGAGCTGCCTGAGGGTACAAAATACAGTACGGACACATCGGCCATCGAGGAAAGACTATTGCTCCCATGTGAGTGAGTGAGGGATCCGGGTCCTTTGCGACGGAGAAGGCTTAAAAATGGGATAAACGGAAGAAATTCGCTTTAAAAATCCCTTTAAAAAGAGCGACGGCAGCGGGAGCAGTGGGAGCAGTGGGATGGGGCCAGGGGCTGGATGGACGGATGGACAGCGGCGTCCCTGCAGCGTGGGGGATTCCCCAGGGGTCTGCGGCTGTTCCTCACTTCCCAATAAATATGGAGAGAGGGAGATGCCGGATCCATGGTAATAAATTAAGGAGGCAGCTGATTGGGCTCCCAAAAATGGATTAAAAGTAAAAAAAAAAAAAAAAAAGAGTCCTAGAAGTGGTGAAACTGTAGGAGAAAAAGAGGCAAAACTTTGGAATGAAAGCGATGGAGTTCAGAGTCATGGGAAAACAGGGTGAAAAACTGGAATTCTGGAAAGGGCAGGACTGAGCTGAGGGAGTGAAAAAGAATTAAAAAAAAAAAAAAAAGACTATTTGAGAGTGGAAAAATTTGTTTAATAGGAGGTGGCTGCAGGGACCAGGCGGCGCCAGAGCCAGGCCCAGGGGGGCAAAAAAAGACAAAAGGAGGCAAAAAATAACAATAAACCTCCAAAATCCACCCCCAAGGTGCCGGGGCCGGGCGTGGCCACGGATTTGGGGCCGGAAAAATCCAATTTGGGTGAAGCCAAGGGGCGGATTCCGGCGGGTCCTGGTGAAACGGGGCCAGAGGCGCCTTATTTGGAGAGAAGGGGAAGATGGTTCGCCCCGTCGAGTTTTTCCTTGTGCTTTGTGCCGGCGCCTCCCCCTTCCCGGCGGGAAACGGGGAGTGGGGGAAAAAAACGGTCAGAAATCGGCAAAACCGAGGAAATCTTCCCTAACTGTCAGGGACCCACCAGCTCGGGACTGGTTCCAGTTCGGGCGCCCGGAATTTGCATCCCAAAAATAACCCCAAAAAACAACAAAGGTGGAAAGAGAAGAAAAGGAAAAAAAAAAAAAAAAGAAAAATCACAAGCCGAGGGAACGGCCGTTGGTCCAAGGTGCCTCTGCTGCCCCCCACCCCCGGCACTGCCGCTCGGCTCCGGAGCCCTCGGGTCCTGGTTTTGATGGGGGGGGCACCGGGAGGGGTCTGCGGGT
>JANPWX010017555.1:0-36077 GCA_024734555.1 Trochalopteron elliotii
TTTCCCCGGACCGGCTGGGGGGAGGGGCTGTTTGGATTTGCTTTTCAGAGGAACCCCATTCAGAGATTTCCTCCCAAATTTGCCCTAAACCAGGACAACGGTTAACCCCAGCCCCCATGGAGGGTAAAGCAAAATCTTGGCAATTTGGACAGGAACCCACGATTGCCCTTGCTTGTTCCCTTGTGATTTTAAATATTTTGATGAAAAAACTGATGGCTCAGTTTAGCCTGATTAAAGATGTCTGGTAAGGTAGTTTGCACTGCCATGGCTAAAATGTCAGCTCTTCTATTGCCTTCTGTGATGGGTGCGGGAAGGTCAGTGTGTGATCTTATGTGCATGATGTGATATGGATGCTCTCAGTGGGAGAGGAGGAATACTAACTTCGAGAGCAGTCTGTATAAATCTGGATTTGGCACTTCTTTTAATAAGGAGTGTTCTGCCCTTTCAACTATGCCAGCAACATAGTCTGAATCAGTGACTAAATTTAGAGGTTGTTTGAACTTCTCAAAGGCTCTGACAACAGCTGCCAATTCTGCAATTTGCAGGGATCCTTGGACAACCTGGACATCAGATTCCCACTCCTGAGTGTCAGGATTTTTCCAAGTCATAACCAACTTGTGGGATTTCCCTGAACCATCAGTAAATAGAGTCAGTGCCTTTAGAGGGGTTCTACTTTTCAATGAGTTTGGGACCAAATTAAAACAAGATTTGAATAGCTTATGTTTTGGAGGGTGGACGGAGATTTGACCTGGATAGCTGTCAAGGGCAAACTGGAGGTGTTCATTGGTTTGAAACACATGTTCTAGATTGATTAATGTAGTTGGAAGGTATATGTATGAGAATTCACACCCTGCCAAGGTCTTGAGGCGAGCTCTGGCCTTTATGATAAGCTGAGCCATGAGCTCTTGGAATGTTGTGATAGTCTTGTTTGGTTTGTGTGATCTGAAACCCACTCTATTATTGAGATCTGATCTTTCAGATTAGCATCCCACTGAAAAATGAGCCCGTGAAACCTAGGTGTCTTACCCAAAACAATGAATTGGAAAGGCAGGGTAGGATCAACACGATGAGCCTGTTTTGTGGCCAGGGCCTCTGATACCTTTCAGATCACTTCCTGGGCCTCAGGTATGATGGTCTGTGGGGAGTCAAGGTCATCAGGGCCTCTCGGGAGATTGAAAAGCGGTGCAAGGTCCTCGGTCGTGATTCCTATCAGGTTACACACCCAGTTTATGCTGCCACAGAGTTGCTGGAGATCTTTCAGGGTCCTTGGATTGTCCTTGATGGTAATCTGCTGGGGTGCGATTGTCCGTTCACTGATCCGGAGTACAAGGTAGGTCCATGGGCAGGTGCGCTGGATCTTCTCTGTAGCAATTTCAAATCCTGCTTCTTCGATGGCTTGGATAGTCTTTTTGAGAACAGTTTCTAAATAACAGTCAGTCTCAGTGCAAATTAGTATATCATCCATATAGTGAAAAATGATAGCATCTGGGAACTTTTCTTGAATAGGTGAGAGAACACGTGCAACATACATTTGGCAAAGGGCAGGTGAGCATTTAAGACCTTGGGGAAGCACCCTCCATTGATATCTTTTTACAGGGGCTTGTCAATTAATTGATGGCACTGTAAATGCAAGTCTTGGAACATCTCTAGGATGGAGTGGGATATTAAAAAAGCAATCTTTAATATCAATGACTGCCAATTTCCAATCTCTCGGGAGCATTGAAGGTGAGGGTAGGCCAGGCTGAAGGGAGCCCATGTCCTCCAGGATTTTGTTTACTTTCCTGAGGTCTTGTAGAAGCCTCCACTTGTCTTTGCCTGGTTTGTGAATGACAAAGACAGGGGTGTTCCAAGGGCTAGTGGATGGAACTATGTGACCCTTAGCAAATTGCTCCTCTACCAGGGATTCAAGCGCCTTCAATTTGACTTCTGTCATGGGCCACTGCTCTACGTAAATGGGCTCGTCAGATTTCCATATGAGTGGTGGGGTCAGGCGCTCAACAGTGGCTCCAGCTAAAAATCCCGTGGTTGTGAAGGGATTTCTAACTTGGCTCCCCATTGCGACAACACATCTCTGCCCCATAAAATAGCAGGTGCTTTTAACACAAAAGGTCTTACTGTAGCAATTTGACCATCAGGGCTCTCAATGACAATTGACCTTTTGCTCCGCATAGAGGTCACTGCTCCTCCAATCCCAGAGATGACTCCATTGACTGGCACCAGCTCCCAGCCTTGTGGCCACTCGGATTGGGCCACTATCGTGACGTCAGAGCCGATGTCTGCCACCCCTGGAAGAGAAACTTTGAGACGTTGGTTAGACAAACTACACTCTATTATAGGTCAGTCCTCACCTAACATCTCTACCCAAAGAACTGTGGGATTTTGTGGCAAGACATCAGTCCAGGAGGGTACGAGAAAGGCTTGGGCAATAGATGTGCCCGCAATCAAATGCCGGGGGGGTTTAAACACATCACAGTTACAGTAATCTCTTGCCATGTGTAGTGGTTTGAAAGCAAAACGAGTGAGAGGCTCCAAGTCAGAAATACAATTTAATAAGAAGAAAAAAAGTAAAATAAAATAAAATAAAATAAAATAAAATAAAATAAAATAAAATAAAATAAATGCAATAATACAAAAGACCACTGACAGAGTCAGAATACAACCTGAGCAGGGTGATGGAAGCAGTCCAGATGAGGGGGTCTTCCTGAAGCAGTGATCCCGTAGAATGGTCTGGTAGCTCTGGTCCTCTGGGAATCCAGTGGGCAAGGGCTGCCTGTACTGTCACAAATCCCAGATTATATCCAGGTGAGAATGCTTGGCTCCTCCCCCTGGGTGGAGCATCTCACAATGGGATGATGAGTCATACAGGGAGTCCTTGATGGCCCATTAAAGAGAGATAACTCCTGGAGGGAGTTATCTATGAGTCATGCAGCAGGCATTTGACGGGTCATTAACAGAAGACACATTAACAGAAGAGGGTCTGGGAGAACACTGCTTCAGCAATTGGATTCAGCAGTTCATGAAGATGGTGATAGAATACTTTGTGCATATCTTATACTACAACCCAGGACACCATGGCTCCACAGTTTGTACTTCTGGGATTACTTGTAAACCATCCGGTTCATAGTCAGCATCCCCTACGATCAAAATGTCTCTTGGCCCATCAGGAGGTCCATATTTACCAGTTGGGATCTGGTATTGTCCTTCATCGTCGAAGTCAATGGAAAGGGCGCTTACCAGTGATCTTCTTGTCCCTGACTGGACTCGATTGTATGCCTTGCAGAGACTGTGTTGTTTGTGCTCGTAGGTGTTGTTGTAGATAATTTCTTGGTACCTTGACGCTCCAAGATTTTGGGAAAAGAGGGATGAGACAGCTTGGCATTTGGTGTCATCCTGCGCTGCCGTGTCGCGCTTGGCTGGAAGTTTTTTTGCTGCTGCTTATGCTGTACCTGCTGGTGATATTGCAACTGGGAACAGTGTTTTAAAAGTTCTTTACAGTCCAAGCATGAAGGACAGTGACAATCCTTGGCAAGGTGTATCTGTGAAAATCTATTAGGGCATTTGACTTTGAGGTGCCCCATTTCACCACACCTATAGCACCTCATGTTTTGTTTATTCTGAGCCACAAAGGCTTCAGCTATCCCTTTGCTGACAGCCATAGCTACTACATGTTCTGTGGTTGTGAGGCGAGTACAGGCTTCTACCATTTGCTGTATGGTGGGTTCTTGCTCTGAGGGAAGTCCCCTTATGATTTTCTTACACTCAGTGTTTGCATTGGAAACTGCAAGCTTTTTGAGCAGTTCCTCTCTAGCTTATGGGTTGTCAACTTGTTTGTCTATCGTGTCTTTTAATCTATCTGTAAATTTAATAAATGTTTCATCTGCCCCTTGGCAAATATCAGAAAAACTGTGTAGTGGGGTGGTACCGTCTGGTGTTTGGAAAAAGGCACTTTGGGCAGCATTACTAATGTCATCTAACACAGCTTTGGGTAAATCTTGTGCCTGATCATCAGGTTTATAAAATTGACCTTCTCCACTAAGATGCTCCACTGTGAAGTGAGCTCTGCCAGGTTCACTTTTGTAATTAATTAATAATGCCTTTAGTTGCCTTTTCCAAATTGATTCCCAGAGAAGAAGCTCTGTAGGTGTTAAAAGGAGGGACATGACATGCCTAATATCATGGGGGACCAGCACATGTGTTGAAAAGGTTACCTTTAAGAGATTTTTAAAATATGGTGAATTTTGCCCATATTCTTTTGAGACTTTACATAATTCTTTGAGTGCTGCATATGGTATGGGGTCCCATTTAGGATTTCTGCCCCTTTTGTATATTACTGGAGCAGCTAATATCTGCAATTTTTCAACAAACTCCAAGTTTCCATCCAAAGCTGCTTCTTTTTTAATCTTTGCCCAGTGATTTTGAAACTCATTGTCTGAATCTGAAAAATCACTCCCTTCTGAAGAGGAGGAGGGGGACATGCTAACTGAAGCACAAGAGCTGCGGTGCTTGCTCCGACGACTGGAGCCTTTAGTGTGTGAACTGCATCCTGTGCGAGTAGGTTGAATCCCAGGTCTGGTGCTAGGATTGTGAGAGGGGATCATAGGTGTCTCGCAGGGATGGGGAACCATGGCAGGAACGGGGCCACGTGGTGAGGAGGGGAAGGGTGGAGGGGGGTCCCAGACGCCATTTTGGGATAGTAATGAAGGTAAAATTCGCACCAGTACTTTTAAAACAGCAGAATTGGCCACATGACCGGTTTCATTATTTTTCATAGAAGAAGGTGGAAGTACAGGGTAAATGGGTTTGGGGCAGGGGTGAAGGGTAGTGTCAAGGCTAGCCTGGCCAGTACTAGCCTCGAAGTCAGGTAGGGAGGAGCTGGAAATAGCAGGAAGCAGGTAGCAATCCTGAGCTGATTTTAAGCTGTTTCTATTTTCAGACTGTTCCCAAGGGGAAGAGTAGGGGGGAACAGGGGGGTGGGTACATGTTAGCTGGGGTGGGGATTTAGAAACTTTAGAACCCTTTCCCAAATCTTTAATAGCTACATAGATAGAATGATAGAGTGGATAGAATTTCCCAACACAAAATTCCCCTTGAACTTGTAGAGTATATAAAGTTTTTCCCACTTTATCCCAAAATTCTAAAGATAGGACAGACTCAGAAGGTACACCCGTGTGAAAAACGAAGATCACTTTCTATGTAAATTTTAAGAAATAGGTTTAATAGAAAGTAAGACAATTAGGAGATAGAAAAAAAGCAAAGTACGGCCAGCCGGGTGACTTGGCATTTAGCCAAGTCCACATCTTGCTGTGTCAGACATTCTTTAAATACCCTCTCTATTGCATCAGTCTGTTGAATATTCATATTTTTCCACAAACTAGTTTCCATATTCCAGGAACTGTTTTGCATGGTCCCTCCTTGGGTCTGCCTTTTTAGAGCATGCATGTTTCTTGGCTGTGTCTTCATTATCACCTCCAGGTTGGGCCTTGGTCCATACTTTCTTCAGATGGTAGATGCTGATAGTTGGTATATCAATAGCAGGGTGTTCTTTTCATGTTCACTGGATGTTATCCCGACCAAACAGACAGTTTAAGCATACTATATCAACTACTACCACTATGCCTAATTTTCTTTATTAATAGCAGAAATAAAAACTTATATCCTTACCACAACGTTATTAATCATATAGCACAAATATTGCAAAAAGCCAACTTTATAATATACATTTATAACAACCTGGAATATATTTAAAAATCCAACGAAAAAGGAGTTTTAGATCCCCTTTTGAGAAAGTAGCATTATTACTAACTAGGGCATTATATACAAGGGAATAAGCTTCCCGCTGCTCCCGGGTTAATTTTCCCCCCATAGAGCCCTCTCCTCCCAGGTGACTTAAAAAGAAAGAAAGAAAAAAAAAAGTAAAAAGATGACTTCACCCAGAAAATACTCACCTTTCCAGTGGGTCAAAAAAAAGGAATCAAGTGGAAGTTAGGCTGAAGGAAACCAGTCAATCCTAGGAAGGTTGTTGGTTTCTTCCCCCAGAGAATTGTTCCAGAAAAATTGGAATTTTTCTCTTGGGGCGGTGGTACTTGAAAGCAACTTAAAATCCAGACCGAGGTTCCAGAGACGCTTGCCAGAGAGCTAATGAAAAGCTCTGAGGTTCAAGCGACCACGTTGATGCGCCATTTGTAACAGTGTGTCTTTTCAGAGTGCAGCCATGGCCCTTCTAGATCCCAGTCAGCCTCTCCAGTAGAGAAACTGCTTGAGAACTGCTCAGGCGGCAATTCAAGCTCACACAGCCACACACGTTACAAGGCTGGCTCAGCAAGAGAGGCAGAAGGCTCCCAGCCCAAATCAATTTCCAGCAAGCGTTTATTCCAGTGTGCTGAAGGTGAATCTGGAGCCAGAGAGAGGGAGCATGTGGTTTTTCTTAGTTATATAGGGTCTCAGGTTTGTGGGTGGTACAGGGGGCAGGGCAGGGGCAAGTGACCATAGGGAAGAGAGGAACAGGACACCAAGCCCCATAGCCAATGGGGAAACAGGGAAAGGGTATACCATGGGGTGGGTGATGGACTTGCGAAACCCAGAGAGAAGATTGCACAATGTCTGCAAGGGTCCATGGGGGAGAAGCCTTCTTTACACCTAGGGTATCTTTAATCTTCACTTTTCCGGGGAAGGGCAGTTGGAAATTCCTTTAATGGCATGAGGGACTCCACAGGGAGTGTTCCATTCTCTGGTGCAAAGCAGGCACCAAAGTTTGGGTTCATCCTCCTGGATTTAATCATTTGCACTAGTGCAAGGCCAGGAGACAAAATTGCTCTGTCAGCACAGAGAATAAAAATAAATAAATAAAATAAATAACCTCCCCACAGCTGGAGGTGAGCAAAACTGACCCTCAGGCCTCTATTCTCTGCTCCAGGTTTAAAACACTGCTGCCAGGTAAATGTGAGGAATGAAGCTCAATGCTAGTAAATACTTTTGACCTGTGCCCTCGCTGTGGGTAATTTACAACTCACCTGAAAAATCTCATCTGAGTTATGTCCAATTCATAGAAGTTTGTTTCCAAGGTGGTTGTTTATAGACTGTCTTCCTGACTCTGGGGTTTTTTGTGAAAATGTCTGAACATCAGCTCTCTGAGCAATCCCCATAAAATTAAAATTTTCAATTTTGATGGTGAATAAACAGTTTAAGGGAAATTAAATATTATCCAACAAATCCTCCCTTTCACTTAAAGCTCTGAGACTTTAAATATTTATTAGCAGTGTCTTGGCTCTGCAGCAATGTTAAAAGGCTCAGCACCATTCTAAGGAGGGGAACAATCCATTTGATTAAAAATGAACAGAAAATGCCACTTCAGATTACAGGGTTTGGAAAAATGATCGGCACTTTTGTCTTCTCTGTAGTACAGCCAGAAATAGGGTTTGGGTTTGTTTCCTCCTTTAAACCTCCTTTGCTTTACAAATTTTTGTGGTTCTTTCTAGTGACTTGACCCTGTTGGAGCAGTGCTGGTATTTCTCTGGGAAGGTCCACCAAGTTGCTCCCCACATTGAGTTCTTCATGTGCTTCATGCTCTTCACTTGTAAATGTGGGACCTTTGGGGGCTTATTGTTCTATTTTGGGTTCTGTTTTTCCCTTTAGGTGGGTAGGAAACAGCCTGCTGTAATCTCAGAGGACAATAACTTAAGGTTTGGGAAATCTGAGGAAACTTTTTCTCCTCAAATACCTGCACTTTTTCTTTCTTAAAAAAAAAAAGCTTTAAAACTTTCAAAGAGTTCTCTACACAGTAGTGAACAGAAGCAAGATGTGATTATTGAATAGGATTTCAAACTGCACAATGTTCCCCCTCCAAAATCTGCTATTTCAGCTCGTGAAGTCACGCCCTTCTCCCATCTGAAGGGCCCAGCTCCCTCCTCTCTGGTGCCAGAAGACCCTGGATTCTGGGAACTGAGCCCTCTGCTAGAGGGGCTGCTGCAGTCAGGCTTCATGGAAAAGATAAGGTGGCAGCAAATTGCTGATGGCAGAATGAAGGAAAACAAATTATTATGCCTGAAATCAAATGCATTTTAATTAATGCTTCTAATCTGTCTAGTGAAAGTTCTAAATGCCATTTGTGCCTTCATTTTTGCTCTAAACAGTGACAAACTCATCAGAGACAAAAAAATTGCAATGTATGCCACTAAAGTTAAAATATACCGGAAGTGGAGTAATTTGGGAAAGAATTTCATTGTGGGAAACCTTCTGTAGCCCTGAGGTTCATGTATCACATCCCACCTCTGAGGGCTTTAAATACCACTGGGATTTTTACTGGGATTTGTACTTGCTCCCAGTCAGACAGCCTGAGCACTCCTGCAGACACCCTCCCCACCTTCCCAGTCCTGTCTTTCATGTCTCCCAGTGTGCTCCAGTGGGGAAAGATCTGGCTGTGGATTTCCTCTGCAGGCAGCTTCCTGCAAAGCCACCACCACCATCCTGCCTGGGGATGGGGGAAGCTTTGTCTTTATCTGAAGGAGTTTGAGCCATCCAGAAGGCAATTTATTCAGAGTTAAATCTGAGTAACACCTTTTCCCCCTAACAGGCTCTGTAGAAGCCTAAGCAAGATGAGTTGGTGCAGATCTTTATTTTTCATGTCCATTCAGTTTTTCCTTCTCATTTCCTCTTAAAAGTTACATAATACCTAACTACAGAAAAGAGTAAATCTACATCTTGCCAGTGTGTGAGTAGCTTGCAGGTTGGAGACATTCTAAAAGACTGAGACAAGATCTTGTTGGGGGTTTTGTTGTGGTTTGGCTTTTTTAAATCCAAATTTTGCATCCTACAGGAGGAAGGGAACAGTGATTTAAGAGCAGAAGAGTATAAAGCAGTAATAAATAAACAGGGGCTAGGATTTAAAGGCAAGTTCCTCACCTGAGAGTAAGAGAAGAGTTGGGAAACTGCCCAGTAGCAGCAGGGATGGGGGACAAGTGAGGAAAAAGTGGTTTAAAAAAAGCTTGAAAGCAAAACCTGCTAAAAGCAACTGGAGGGGACAGCAGGCAACCTGGGACTGGGGTGGAAGGGGCCAAAGCTGTACCTCTGATCACAAAGTGCAAGGTTTATCTGGGCTACTGCCCTGTGACCATTAAGGGAAGAGTTTTTTGGGTGGAAAGACCCACTCCCAGCTGGAGCAGTGGTCCAAGTCCTTGCAGGCAACACGTGGAATGAAGCAAAAATGGGGACACAGCTCTTTGATTTTGCCAAAGCCCCAGAGCACCTCAGTCTCTTACTTTTGATCTTTAAAAGGAGCTGATTGCATGTCCTTCAGGCCTTTGTTCCTCAACTGTAGGAATAAAAGCTCGGTGAGCTGAGCTGGTTGCTGATTCACCTCTAGGAGCAGAAACAGCATCAGAGTCTGATAAAAGATTTATTCTAGTAAGAGTCTTCCTGGAGTACTTTCTCACACACTTGAGGAGATGCAAATGTTCTGTACAATCTGAATGACATGATCAATCTCATTGCTGGTTAATTATTGCAGATGAGAGGAAACTTTGAACTGAAACAAGCCCTTCTGAAAAGGAGCCATTGTTTTTCCCATCCTGCAAATTTGATGCATCTTGGTTCTGCTGGTACTTAAATGTGTGAATAATCTGTCAAGAGCTTCGAACGTTTCTCTCTTTTCCATTACATAGAATATGGCAGATCTCTGTAATCTTCTGTCCTATAGCCTCTGTGGTACATTTAACAGCAGAAAACAACCAGTGCCTTAAAATAAAAATGAATTTAGGTTTGCATTAGGATGCAGAGGGAAGAAGTTATTTTTGTTGCTGTTTTCTTTTTCTTCCTTTTTTTTTTACCTGCTCCAAATAGAGATTCTTTTAAGTCTTTGGTGTTTATGCTTCAAACTAATGCAAATAGAACAGTGACTAAACCTGCTGGGTTTTGAATGTATGCAGAGAATCAAAAATTTTATGGATTGTTTATGTTATCTGAAAGAAATCTCAAAGAATTAGATAAAGTAGTGAATTAGAGAAGGAAAAAATTCCTTCCTTCCTACCATTGCAGATTAAGGGAAATGTAATCTATTTGAAGGAACTCAGTGTAGTATTTTCAGGTGAATTTACAAGTTTAGTTGATGAAAATACTTGGGTTGATACAGCAGAATATATATAGACTTCAGCAAGATAGATAATTTTGTATCTCAGAGCCCTTCATATTAAGTAACTAGAGAGCACAAAAATGAATAAAGTGTGTGTTAGAGGGATTTAAAATTGTCTAACTGATGATCCTCAGAACGACCATTGTCAGCTGCTGGCACAGTGGGTGCTCTCCAAAGCTCACCTTTTCTCCCTTTGCATGATGCAAATCAGCTGGCTGTAAATGGCACTGGCAGGACATTCCAGCCCACAAATCAGGGCAGTGCCACAGGGAGAGAGGGCAAAGGATGGCCACTGGGAAAAAATACTGAATATGAGCTCACCTATAGCCAACATGTGAGTGTGGTCCTTGATCACATGCCCTTTGGAGAAGGAACAGAGCCTCTGTGCAATAATTGCTGTATGAAGTCTGTCTAGGCCAGCAGTTCAAAAAGCTTTGGGGTTAATCGGGGTCTCCTCCAAGAAGGTTTACGAAAATAATAGCAGGATTCATTAACATGCCTTGTTGTGAGGAACCTGAACAATTTGCTTAGCTATTAAAATAACAGTTTTGTGTTAACCAAGGCGAGTCTGAACTCTCCACATTTGGAACAAAATGTTACAAGGAGAGCCCTTTCAATAGAGCAGATAAAGCTCTAATCACATCCTGGAAGTTGAAAAGAAGCCTCTTCACTCAAGAAGTATGAGTGAATGGTCACTGGGACAATAACAGAGGTCCACGGTCAAGTACTATTGCTGCAGAATTCTAGATGTATTTAGCATTGATGTGGAATTAAAAAATGATGCATTGGGATGACCTGTGGCTCCTGCTGTGCAGTTCAGGTCAGAGTTTCAAAGCAATTTTTTCATAGCAATTAGTTTATCCCATGCCAGGGGAAGAGTCCCAAGACTCCTCTGAATTAGTTCCACTAATCTGTCTGAACACCTGAAATGTAACAGTCTGGGAGAGATTGTGTGTTTTCAGCAGTGTCCTGGAGACAGAAACTCATCCTGCCCTGTGGTCTCTGTGAGAGGCAATCAGCATCTTCAGCAATCTGCCCAATCAAAGCTTTAGATTTTTTTCTGTATCATATTGTCTTTGCACAGAGTGAAGAACCAAGGATGCTTTTGAAATAGGAATGCTATTTCTTATTCAACATTCAGGTCTGAAAGTTGATGAAAACAGCAGCAATTAGAGCAAGTGAGAATGAGTAAGGTGCCTCTTCCACTTTATTTAGTAAAGAAACTGAGTTGTCTCCCCTAGGTGCTTGTTTTGCAGCCTGTGTGACTGCAGATGGCTGGCACTTTGAAGGAAGCCTGTAGTTTAAAAGCAACTCTGAATCATCCTACCTGCTTTTCTTGGCATAACACCACTTCCCTGTGCTGCCCTGCAGAGGCTGGGGTTCACAGCTTTCTCTCTGACTGGCAGCACCAGTGAGCCAAACTTGGGGGCTGCTGGAGGAGCCTGGGGAGCACAGGAGAGGTTCTGGGGCTGCCTCAGCCCATCTGGCACAGAGCACTCCCTACCTGCTGCCCGTGCTCCCTCCTCAGCCCTCAGCATTCACTGTCAGGGGAACATCTCTCTTGCACTCCTTCCCCTCGAGATCAAAGCTGTGATGTGTGTGTCTGTTGCAGGGGGAAGCTGAATCTTCCTTGAGAATAAGACAAATGTGAGGACTCAGCTCTGGCTTGATATCTTGGGGTGATTCATGTAGATTTCTCTGTGCAATATAGAAGGGTGTTGGATTGTTTCACTTCCACATAGAGCCACAACACCCAGCCTTGAGGCCTCCAAATGGGGTCCAAAATGCACCAGCATCCCCAATATTGTAATGATTTCAATGACTCCAATGATATCTCAGGGTAGCAGGACTAATTAACGAGTGGTTGCAGCAGTGTGACTGCAGGTTTTGTGCTGGTTCCTCTTTCCCATTCTCCTCTTTGCTCCTTGGTCAGCCTCCTCTGTTCGTGGCTGGCCTGGGGAGGGATGGACAGGAGCCACTGGAATGGGAAAAGGAAAGCTCAAACTGCCCAAAAGGATGCTGTATAAATTTGTCTCAAGGCTGTTCTCAAGCATTGAGGCTAAGTAATTGCCATCCTGCTTCCCAAGACATGTTTTGACCTCTTCTTTAATTATCTTTCCAAAAATTGTCCATTCCTTAAGGTTGCTGTTTTTTTTTTTTCTGAACAAACTGCTGCCAATGTGCTCGAAAGAGATTATTTTACAGCAAAAGCATTTTCACAAGCAGGTTTAATGTTCACTTTTCTTCCTTTACCTGAGAGCTCTCTACCTATTCCTTATGTTCCCTTATGCACTGGAACCTAAGGCCCTGTTTACTGAGCAGGATCCTGCCTGCCCATCCCTCCCAGCCTGCCTGTGAGCAGTGGGCAGAGCAGAGATCTCGTCTTGGGGGGCTGGTTTTGTTCACAGCACAGCTTAGCTGGGAATGAATCCAGTGGCCATAGCAGCTCCTGGTGCTGCTCTGGGTCCTGCAGAAGCCATCATGTGTCTGACATGGGCACCAGGCTCCCTGTTTGACTGACTGCTCGTGGCAGCATGGGTCTGTGAGAGGCAGAGTGCTGAGACCTGCAGCTCTGCCCATGTTCATTCTCCCAGGGCTGGTGGGACAACCCCTGCTGCATGCACAGGGCACAGTCGGGCTCAGAGCCACCAACACCTCTGCTGGCTTTGGATCTGCTGCTGCTTTGAGAAGTTTCAGGTGCTGGTAGAAGCTGTTTGCCTGCTGCCACTGCAGATGAAACAGATGTTTGCCCCATAACAGTGTTAGCCATGCTGGGGAGAGCCACTCCTGCCTCAATCTACCCTCTGGAAAAAAGTATTTGTGCATTAGCAGCAGCATTTTGGGTGGAGAACACAGGCTTTCCAGTGACCTGCTCAGTAAATAACATGTGGCACATGAAATGAGCTAATGGTATTTTTATGTAGGAAAGAGACAGGCCAATCACTCATTCACACTCATTTTTATGGTCTGTTTTATTTTCTCTGATTCAAAGCAGTCAGATTCCAGCACCTTTTCATCCATTAGAGGAGCAGACTTCAAAACCCATCTGCCTGTCTCATACTTGCTCCATCAAACTCATTAAGCAAATGCCTCTGTGCATCTCATTTCAACACCTCTGAATGTGCTTGTTCAGCTCAGTACTTCCAGATGTAAAAATCATGTAGTGATGGCCACAGACTGAGCCTTTGACTCCTCCAGCCAGCACAGACAGGAGAAGGAAATACAAGGCTCAGCTAATGTCTGTCAGAAAAATGCATGGAAAGTCCTCTAAGACATCAGACTTGAATGGTCCTGGTCCAAAACCAAGGTTGAGGAGGAGGAAAATAATTCTAGGGGTTAGCTACTACAGTTAGACTGATTTTGGGAAAAATTCTCTAGGCAAAAATCCCCAATTTTCTTCTTCCTAGAGTGGTGAAAATATTAAGCTGGAAGGGGAACTCTGATTGCAGGTGGTGGAAATGGCTGGAGCCTTCTGCCATGTGGCTTTGGTCTCCGCACAGCCCTGCAGGTGTCCTGAGCTGAGGACTCCTTTGCTGGAGTCACTGGAGGCTGTGTGAAATGGGAGTGCTGCTAGTTAGGCTCCTAAATCCCTTTTAGGATCTGACAGGCTCAGAGTGCATCCTGCGTTCCTTTAGCTTTTCTTTAGCCTTCTCCTTTCCCTGTTCCAGAGAAATGGAAACATCAACTCTTCCAGCTATGATTGTCAGAGTCTGTCCAAGGATGTGATATGCCTCACGACTGTCTCCAATGATTGAGGACTGAGACCCCAGACTCTGAAAGGAGCCCCTGACCTGGTTGAGATGGAACATTTGCCAAGTCTCGGAGGACTGGCATGCATCTCCATGAGAACGGGGTGCAAGAGCAATGGAACTGGTCACAGTGGACTGAGCCAAGGCTGCTTGTCCAAACCGGTCTGTCCGTACCAGAGGTACGGTTTGCAGCTTGTTCCTGAGCACCCAACCTCAACACAGGTGGTTCCCGCTTTGGCTCCGTGCCCCTCACTTTGGTTCCCGCCTTGACAACCTGTAAAAGCTCTGGAGACCCTCTCACACTTTTGTGATCACCCCACTGGAGAACTTCGCATCTATAGGCATCTCTAAGCCTCGAGGACTTGTCCCTCCACGTTGGTAGCTATAATCCCCTTTCCCCTCTTTCTCTGTCTTTCTTACTATCCTTAATTTCTCTCCCCACTATCGCATTTGTTGGCACTAAATAAAGGTGTATTTGTGATTGAGCAAACTGAGTTGTCCCCTGCTGTGTCTTTTGCGCTCTGAGATCCTTAAAACGATCCATCATGAACCCCGCTTGCAGTGGCGGATCGTGACAATGATGAACCAGCTTACACGTAGTTGGGGAAAGGTTTGAAGCTGTAGGCAAGGATTGGAGTTGTGAATTTTCTACCTTGGGAAAGGTGAATCCTTAAAATTTTTTCATAATCTGATACAGTGCCTGTTTTTCAAGCCGGCTAGCCTCGGCGCCGATATCAACACCGGTGGGCCCTTGTTGGTCAGCAGCATCAGCGTGACAAAGGCAGAAGAGTGAAAGGAGGGATGCCAGAGAGGTTGGGTCACAACGAGTTTATTGGAACTCCAGCATAGAGCCCTCACCTCAGGACGTCAGCCTTTCCAGCGACCACGACGAATCCCAGGGGGGACCTTTTAAACGGGGATGTAACACAGGGGGAGGTTTCAACCAAGGACCAATAAGGTTTAACAGGGAGGTGGCTCATATCATAACAAACATATAAAATAACCATACAATGAACAGTAGAAGGTGACAATCAGGATTCTGTCCAATCACTCGACGCCTCTCCTAGAATTTTCCAGAAGCAGGGAGAGACCCCCAAAGTGATGGACAGGAACAGGAGGTTTCTTGCCAGGTGATGGGCAGATAACTGTCTCTGGGGGGGGAAAACTTAGGGAGAACCCAGAGCCAATCACAAAACTGTCACTGGGGAGAAGACAGGGATAAACCAAAAGTGGGTAACAGAAAGGGTACATAGAACAAACCATTTTACAAAAGAACATTAACTTATGAATTAAACTTAAAATTGAAAAATGCACTCCCACAATAATCCTGTAAAAAGCCAAGCCAAGGCTGCCTACCAAGGGCTGCTGTGGAAACAGGCAGATGATGTGCTGTAACTGCTGCTCTCTGTGCAAGCCTCATCTCACTGTGAGACCCAAACTCACAGGCAAGGCTTCAGAGAAGAGCACTATTAATGCCTTCACCTTCCAGGCAATCAGCTGGATCTGCAGCTCCACAGACCCATCAAGGCACAAACAAAATGCTTGCTCCAGAAAAAGTGCCGCACTGGGCTGTGCCATCTCTAAAAGCTCAACCTTTTAGTGAATACACGTGAGAAGCATCCCAGGCGAGGGAAGGGAATTTGGGGTAGACTTTCTGCCAAGCACCAGCATCCCTGCCTTGGCCCAGAGGCAGGACAGGGTCAGGGTACCCCAGGAACATCAGGAGAGTGAGCCCAGACTGATTCTCTGGCATATGATTCATTGCACTAGTCAGATCACTTTAAAAATCAGGATCATACTTTGATAGGAAAATATTTTTTAAAACATTGCCAAGTGCTTTCCCCACATGCTTATTGCATCATGCCTCGTGTCAGTCACTGCTGGCTGACTGCAGACCACTGTTTGCAAAAGTGCACTGGAAGTTCTGCATACATGGGTAATTAACATATATTTCTACATTATCCATAATATAACTTTCATCTCTTTAGCCTTTCAATTTTCACAGCTTTATTTTAAGGATAGAGAGTCTGTAGTGCAGGGACACTCTTGATTTATGGAGGCTGATGAATAGGGTAAGATAAATACCATATAAATATTTCTTTGAAATAATGCAGTTGCTGGCAGAGTGAATCAGATGTCTGTGTCTCATGATGGTAGCTGTCACTTCATTAGACTTTTTAATTCAACATTGAATCCATGCTTTATAGCCAGCTATTCCTTTTCTACTTTGTAATTTTTCATCTACAGCACGTTCATTGCACACCTAAAATATTTGCACATCTTCTCAAATGCAATTTGCAGTGAGAAATTTCAGCTGGCAGAACAGCACCAGCAAACTGAAAGTGCAGTGAAATCCCTCAGGTTCAGAGTGAGGTCAGTGCTGGTGGGTGGCAGTCAGGCAGTTTTTCTGGTGGATCATATGATGGTTATTTGGAGACTGGAGAGAAAAATCAGAGCTGAAATGATGAGCTGTGGATATTAAGTACTTTTTGAGTTCCTACGCAAACAGATGCACTTCCAGAGCTCACTCTGGTCTGCAGACCCCAGGGAAGACAAGAAGCAGTCACAGCTCCCAAAGGCAGAGTCAGCTCCTGGTTTACACTGCTTTTAGGAGGCTATTACAGTTTTTAAGGAGTTGGTAGAGGGTTAACTTCTGGCACTTGACAATGAAAAGATCCGTGCACCCATCCAAAGTTGGAGATTAACGCTATTAGACAAACTTAAATGAATGATAGCCTGACTCACCAGGATGAGTCAGGCATGTTCTAGAAGGAGAACTCCTTTCAGACTGTGTTTTTTTGTGTGGAGGACTAGGTATCAGTAAAGTGTTGCTGGTGTCACTGAAAACAGAATAGTAAAGCAGGACAAAGCAATGAAATTGCTCATGAAACTTGTGCAGGTGGGGAAAGTCACCCAGATCCATTTTATATTCTTTGCAAACTGCTCTAGAAATGCAGTAATCTAGGAAGATGCGAGTGCCTGTCTATTCTCTGGGGTCTCTTTGTACTTGTTCACTGCAGCGAAATCTCTTGAGGTAGCTCTGCTTGTACTTTCTGTTGAACTGTGAAATGCTGGAAGACGTATTTGCAAAGAGAGATTTTCTTAGGGCAATGTTTTCTCCAATGCAGCAGCAGCTTTCCCAGTCATCATTCTCCTCTAGTTTACCTGTTTCACTTATTTCTCTCAGCAGCATTTTCTGGGCCACATTTTGAAAATTGCTTTCAGGCTGATGGGTAAAATGAAATGGGATCTCTGCCTCGTCCCTGCTGAGGTATTTTGGATTGCAGTTCTGTCCTGGTTTAGGGCAAATTTGGGAGGAAATCTCCGAATGGGGTTCCTCTGAAAAGNCAGAACACAGAACAGACGATTTGGGGATACATAGTCACCCTAGGACAAGTTCCCATGTTGTACCAGGCTCCAGGCAGATCTACTGTGGTCAATCTGCTTCTGTCAGCCAGGGAGGGGCATTTGTCTGGAACAGCCTTGGAAACCCAAAGAATGGCACTGTCTAAACAAATGCTACTTTAATTATTGGCATGGGTCCAAAACCAATTGTAATAACAAGATTTGGGTTGCAGCTGCCAGCCCCTCATTCTTCCTTGAGTGGTTTTTTGTGGATGACTTTATTTGTTGCCTGAGGAAGAGGGTGGGTGGGATGGCAAACAGATGGAGAACTGAAACAGAGAGATGAAAATCCTGAGCCCCCAAAACCTGGAACTCAAAACTAAGAATATCACAGTGTTCAGAAAGATTAGGCTTTTGATCCTGTTGGCAGACCCTGCTGTTTCCCAGCTGGTCAGCCAGCTCTGGAATCCTCCAGTCACAATTGCAACTGAGAAATGACTGGAGAGCTGCGCTCAAATCCTCAGTCAGATGTATAATTATCGCTACTGAAGTAGCAAAAGACTCTAGCTTGGAGCACAGCAGGCTCCAAGCAGCTTGATTTCCTTTGGACAGCTGTAACACTCCATTTTATACCTTACCTCTAATTCTTGAGCATGGCTGACATCCCTCACCCCTTGACCTATGCTGGCTGTGCTGTCCTGTAGCTGTGATTATTTCAAATGGCTAAAATGCACAAGAGCATTTATAAGGTCATGTAAAATTTGGCTAAGGAGAAAGGTGAAAGGAGCAAGTCTCCTTTCAATGAGATCTGTTTTTCCTCTTACAGATATAAGGCTTCCTTTCTTGACTGCTCCTTAATTAGCATGAAAATGGACTAAATATTTTAAGCAAATCAGAATTTCAAGAAGCAGTTACAGCAGTCTCATGTTTAAATGTATGCAGCACTGTGCATGTCATCATTGAATAATGAATTAATAAATATATCTGAAGGAATTCTTAGCCCAGAAAGCATTTCCCATTTTAGCTTCCAGTCAATTGCCCTATTTACTGCAGGTTTTTTTAGCAACACTATCAGTCCTGGAAGTAGCCTTGTCAATATTTCAGTTGTTTTGGTGCACAGAGCCATAGCATTCAGTTGAATTGTAATCCTTAAATTGGCAAGCAAACAGGTTTGCTCAGCTTGCCTGTTCCCTTTTTGGTAACAGAAACTTGGAAAACCTCCTGCATAGGGTAAGGATGAAGCCTCTTGTCTGACACAGCTGTGATATTCTGTTGTCAACAGTTAAACCTCTCTCTGATGCTGCTGATTTGAAGGGTACAGAGAAACTTCACCAACAGAAAAAATCCTATCATAGGTTCATCTAACCCTTTCAAAGACAAGGAGAGCTAAGTATTTAAATCACATCTCCACTCTCCCTGGGAGAGAGTTCATCTCCTCCTCCCCGTTTTTAAAGGTATTTATAGCCCTTGGACCTGAACCTGCTAAAATGTAAGGCTCAGTTGTGACTTGGATGACAAGAATTTGGACTCAGTTTGACACCACTGTATGGAGCAGGTGTCCTGTCCCACACTCCTCCTCCCTGTGCCTATGGTCAGACAGGCTGCTGGGGACAGGGGTACCCCATGAGGGATGTGGGTGTGCTGCAGCCTCTCCTGACCCAGCACTGGCCCTGCCCAATGCCCCCCTGGGCTGAGAGAGAGGGAGGGACACTGGGGCAGAGGGATTGCAGTGCCAGGAGCCTGACTGGTGTCCTGTCCTTAAGCCCCTCTCCTCAGCACCACCCAGCACAGTGTGCAGGCTCCCAGCACAAGTGCCAGCTCCCAAATGAGATGAGACCCACGTTTGCCCCTGCAGATGTAACTTCCACTCCCAGAGCTCCTGTCCTTAGAGTGCCGTGTTTGTGCTGTAATTCTTGCTGTGCCTCCTGCTGCTGTCATGAACCTGCTGATGACAGGAAAAACCTATGGGAGAGGGAGCACTATCAGGTACAGGGAGGAGGGCCCACCATATAATGACAGTGGTGATACATTAATGATTGACAAAGGCATAAAGTAAATGGACTGGCAAATAGTTTTCCCTGGAATCTCATTTTATAATAGTCATATCAAGTGCTACTTCTAATAGAGGAGGTAAAAAGATGCCTGGGGAATGTGATTTTTTAAAAATTGAATGGTGTTAAGCTGCATGTGAGACAGGATTTGGGTTTAGTGTTTAGGCTGTGCACGATGGAGAGCAGTCAGCAGAGCTGGGCTGTGGCTGGAAGTAGGGTATCAGGTCACACAATTCTGTAAGATGAAATCAACATTTGTTCAGGCCCGGATTCAACTTGGCTCTAAAGTATGTGTATTAAATCCCATTGACTTCAGTGGGACTATTCGTGTCCTTTTAAAGTTACACAAGGGCTTAAGTATTTTGCTACGTTAAGCCTCCCATTGAGACTTAAATTCATTCTTCCATGTAACATAAAATATCCCAATGGCAATATTTAGTTCTAGCTAGAAAAAAACAGAGAAAAGATGAATTATATTTCTCATTGAGGCACACTCAGCATTCACATAAATAGTTTCTGAGGTGTTTTCTCATCAAAATTACATGTGCGCCATTTACCTGAACATATTCTGAGGTCTAAAATTGAATCTTTGTTTTTCTTCAATTTCTTTAACATAAAAAACAGCTAAATCCAGTCTCTGAAGACTGGTCAATTGTTTAAGTTATGTTGTGAGTGTTGATTAGCCTGCCAGCAGGGCACTTCCATTTGAACGTCACTGGAAGGTGAGAGCCACTTACCTTCCAGTGAGAGCCACAAGTGAGAGGAGGAAAAGAAGCAGCCATGGAGGAAGGGATGTGCTTCTGAAGGCTTCATGAGGCAGGAGAGGACATAACAAAGAAGTGAACAAAATGTAGAAACTCAGGGCTACTGCATGAGAACCAACAGGATAAACCCTTCTTCTTTGGGGGAAAAATGGTACAAAGAAAGCAGTGAAAACACAAAGCTGATTAAGGCTTTGGGTAAACAACACCAAACAAGGTTGTTCTTATAGACCTCAGCTGTGCCAGAGGTAGGAGGACTTGAAAGTCCCCCAGCACAGGGATGCCCAGGAGAGCAGGTAGGGCAGGTACTGTTGCTGCTTCCCAAGGCTCCTGCAGCCCCACAGGACATGGGTGAGCTGATGTGTGCAGAGAGGGATGGAGAAACAGCTGGGGAAAAATGCTCTCTCCATGACAGGGCAGTCTCTAGGGAGCTTGGCCACAAGCAAGTCATGTAATGTTCCTGTAACACCAAGAAGGACCATGCTGACCTGTTCAGTGAACTGCTGAAGAGTTTCATTTATGCCACTCTAAGTTGTATTTATTACATGCTACTACTAGGCACAACCTGCTTGTAGGATGTGAATTAAGAGTATAAAATGAACTCGTCAAATGAACTTGTGGTCTCTAGGAGCATCTCTGTGAGTAGATGCTTTAGCAGCAGGTCTGGCAGGGCAGAGCTGTGATTAATGTGAAACCTTGTTGTAACTTGCACTCTGATATTTGGTGGCTCTCACATTTGGTGACAGCTGATGGAGTGCAGTGAGTCTGTGGTCTGACTTGGAGCCAGCTGGAGAACCTCAACATAAATCCTGAGCTAAACCTCCCTGTGCTCCTAAGGGTGGGAGTGAGGCAGCTGATGTGCATTCTGCTGCTCTTCTGCTCCCTCTTTGGATAAAAGGTGCATCTTCCTGTGGCTGAGCTGATAGGCACTAAATAATCTCTTCAGAAGATCTATCCTGTGCAGCTGAATAATTTGTTACAAAGTTTCTAAAAGCTGGTAGTAGCTTTGTGAATACTGCATGGCAAAGGCGCTGTCACCTGCCTGTCTGCTGCAAGCGGGAGGCAAGTGTCAGAGTCTGTCCAAGGATGTGATATGCCTCACGACTGTCTCCAATGATTGAGGACTGAGACCCCAGACTCTGAAAGGAGCCCCTGACCTGGTTGAGATGGAACATTTGCCAAGTCTCGGAGGACTGGCATGCATCTCCATGAGAACGGGGTGCAAGAGCAATGGAACTGGTCACAGTGGACTGAGCCAAGGCTGCTTGTCCAAACCGGTCTGTCCGTACCAGAGGTACGGTTTGCAGCTTGTTCCTGAGCACCCAACCTCAACACAGGTGGTTCCCGCTTTGTCTCCGGACCCCTCGCTTTGGTTCCCGCCTTGACAACCTATAAAAGCTCTGGAGACCCTCTCACACTTTTGTGATCACCCCACTGGAGAACTTCGCGTCTATAGGCATCTCTAAGCCTCGAGGACTTGTCCCTCCACATTGGTAGCTATAATCCCCTTTCCCCTCTTTCTCTGTCTTTCTTACTATCCTTAATTTCTCTCCCCACTATCGCATTTGTTGGCACTAAATAAATAAAGGTGCATTTGTGATTGAGCAAACTGAGTTGTCCCCTGCTGTGTCTTTTGCGCTCTGAGATCCTTAAAATGAACCATCACGAACCCCGCTTGCAGTGGCGGATCGTGACAGCAAGCACACAGTAAACCCCTTCAGAGCTGACTTTAAGGGCAAAACCTCAACTGCAAACCCAACGATTGTGATTTCAGGTTATAACACGCCTGATTCTGTGACAGAGATACCCAGCACAGCAGGGGTGGAATTTGCCAGATGTCATTCCAGGAAGCTAACTCAAATATCTCCAGCTCTGGCAGGCAGTTGAAATTCATATTCAGCCACAGCAACAGTTTTGCAGGAATGGATTATCTGCTCTTGTGCCCCTTCAATTGTTAGCCCAGGTTGTGCAAAGTGATTCAACAGACAGGGATTCCATGCTGGAGAGTTTCACCCTCATGCTGGGCATGAACAGCTGACAGGACCAGGTGGAGTACAGAGGTGTGATCAAGCCCAAGGAGCTTCTGTGGAACTTTCAGCCAAGAACTCTTTTTTTCTTTTTTTTTTTTCTTTTTTTTTAATGGCCAAGATATAAATCCTAGAAAATGGCAGGTGATAATGAAAATGCTGACTCAACTGTGGCTGCAGTCACAGTGGCCCTGCTATGACTCTTCATGGAGAGAACATAGTGCTGTCAGCAGATGACTGCATTTTTCAATTTTAGGAGCAATTTTCTTGATGTTTTAACCTTATTTACACTTATTTCAGTACACTCATGTCTTTCTGCTGAATGTAAAGGGCAGTTCAAGAATTAAAGGGAATTAGCCATTTCTTCCCATGTACTCTGCTGTGATTGCTGGAATGGCTTCAACTTTGAAGCAGGGAATAGGTGGCCAAAAATTTTGATGCTGAACAGCAGTGTTGGTGACAGTGTTCTCATCTTGCATGCACACGTGTACAGACAAGTCCCTCAAAGTCCACAGTCACAGATCTGTCTATTTAAATTTAGGACACAATATTATGTTTAATTCAATGAATTGGTGAATAGGCCACCCAGGTTCACTGATGGTATCTTGGGATGTCAGTACAGATGGGTCAGTGGTGGATGGGCTCCCCAGAGAAGGAAGGAGCTGGACAGTGGGACCACATCAACTTTTTAGGGTCACTGAAGTTTTCGAGTATTGTTCAAAGTCTTTCAGAGGTGCTGCTGTCCAAGTGCCTTCCAAGCCAAGTGTTGTTTTCACATGTCCTTAATTAAAGGCAGAGAAGACAGTGGGGAAGAAGCTTAGGATCAGAGAGAAGGAGGATTAGAAAGAGAAAGGGAAAATTAAATTATCATACCGATAATAATATGAGCTGTAACAACCAGCTCCAAATGGCTGATTTCCTTTTGGCCATTTTTACATAGGAGTTTAAGTATAGATTTGGGAGACTATAGACAGTCTAAGATACCTATTATGTGAAATCTCAGTTTGAAATTATTCAACATTTTCCTATTATCTATGAATAATCAGTGTTTTATTGTGCTGTGAGACTGAACAAAAAACCTTTCAGCAGCTACTTCTTGCTGTTAGTTGGATAACTCAGGAGAGATTTCCTTCATGAAAAGTGAAAAGAATGGGCAAGGAGACCAGCTCCTTTTAATGCCTTTATTAATATCAGCTCTAGGTGGGAGCTCGAGGGGTTGCACACACTGCTGCTGCTCCTGATAGACAATGCAGAAAAGGAGGCGATCAGCTCTGCCGCACGGCAAGGCTGGGGCTCCCTCCTCACAAGAGCCCTTGGGAAAACCCTTGAAAGATGCTGGCTCGTTGGAAAGTCTAGGGAAGTCCTGTGTAGAAGGTACTGTTTAAGTTATGGTGACAAGATGGAACCCAGCTCTGATTGGTGTGAGGTTCTCTATGGTTCTGCCGACCCAGAGTGGGTATTTTTAGTTCTTGGTTTTGTGTTGGCTCGTTGTTTTTTAGGGGTTTTATGTCCGAATAGTGTCCCATGAGCACTTGAGGCTTTTTCGTTTGCATGTTGGGTGGTTGTCATCTGTTGCCATGCGGGAAGTGGCAGGGAGAGGCAGGGAGCGGCAGGGGCAAGGGCAGTTTGAGGAAAGGATACAGTTACAAAGAAAGGGGTCTCAGGTAATTAACATTTAACAGAGAAAACATTTAGGAAAGGTATTTCTAATTACAATAACAATAGGTCTGAGCTAAACGGTACTTAACAGAGAAAAGCCTTACCACAGATAAGGTAAACAGTATCTAACTGAGAAGGCACTTAACTGAACTCAGAAGCTTGTATTTTATTTCTCACAAAAAGCAGCCTTTGGATACTCTTCAGAAGACGAACATCTCTGCAGACTCTAATCAGAAAAGAGAGGTGACCAGGATGTGAGATCACACGTGCCCTCTACCCCCCCCCCCCAACTTTTGCTTTTGGGAAAGTTGGACTGGAAACTGTTTCTGTAACAGCTACAACCTGGTTGTTAGAAACCTTGTACAGGTTTTTGGAGGGAAGTACTGTAGTGATGCACCCCACACCCCCAGGAGGTGTTTCCCGATAGGGAAAGAGGTTCAGTTTACTTTTAGACATTTTAGGAAGTTTAACTAGAAAGTTGTGTTTTTCTCTTATGTAATTGGCTCAGCGCCAGCACAAGAGCATAGATTGGGCTCCGAGAGTGTAACTCAAAGCCTGCTGTTAATTTCATTGGCAGCAGGCCAGGTTGTCCCTCCTAAAACATTCAGTATTTAGGAAGGAGCACAAAAGAAAGGAAAGAGCTTTTTGGAGTGTTTCTAGCAGGGTGTCAGAGTGTTATAAATGATCAACCAGCCAATTGGACAGAAAAATAATAAGTTTTATTTTTCCATTTTAAATCTATCTGGGACAGCCACAGGGAACAACATTCGAATGTTGGGTGAAACAGCCGACTGACAGCAGGGCTGCTATCTCGCACTGTTCCACGATTTGCTGGGGTTTGAGTCTGAGTTCTTATACTGTATTTTGTGCCTCCCGGCAGCAGAGGTATTGTGTTTTTCGAATTCAAACCCAGTCTTTTCACTTGATGATGAACCCTGAACAGATTTCTTGGTGCTGGGCCGAGTCTGAAAGGACCTTCCAGGAATCCTCCTTTGGGATGATGATGTCGTCAAATTCAGGGTCCACCCTCGGAATGGGTGTCGATGTGTTGATGGTGGGTTGATGGTGGGTTGATGGTCCAGGTGCCCAAGATCTGATTAGCTCAAGGAGCTACATCCTGGCAAGCCACCCTCCTTTCTGGTGTAAATTGAGATGTTAGATTGTATACAAAGCATGTCTTGGTATTTGGTGAACGCCCGTCCTTGTCCGGGAATCAAGGTTACTTTTTATACTCACAGGGTTATAGAAAATATACATTCTATCATCTGCTATAACTTCCTTCTATGTTTTAATTGCACGAATTTATAATCACATCTATTACAAGAGGTTTTCTCAGAGACCTGTGCGTGGCTTTTCATTTGTTTTCTGTAACGTTTGTTATTTTGTTATTTTTCTTTATTAAACCTTTTGCTTTACAAAACACCTCTGAAGAGCAGTCTCGCTAATTAATTTTAGCCACTTCTCTGCAAAGGCTGGACCCTCAGAGATTGATACATTAGCACATAGTTATAAGACTCTGACCATGTGCTAACCTGTATCAAATGGCACCTGAACTCGGACGCTTACATTAAGTGGACCTGTTCAGGTGTTTTGGTTTTTTTTTTGCTGACAAGCCCTCAAGTCAGCTAGGCCAGATTTTTCCCTTTGTTTTAATTTTTTAAAAGTGGTCCCATGTTGCGTTTTTTGGTCGTTCAAAAAACCTGGACTTTTGGGGCTGAGAGCCGAGAGGGGGTTCTCAGCCCGAGCTCCCAAGCCGGTGAGAGGGAGTGTTTGCCAGAAAGCACCGATACTGGAACGCAGAGAAGTCCCTGAGGACTGGCAGAGCAGTGTCAGAGAACAAAGGACTGCCGCGTGTCCAAAGGGGATCGGGGACACCAAGGAAGCTGGGAAAAGCCACAGAAAGCGTTTCTGGTGAGTGAAAGAAATCCTCAGCAGTTAGAAGAAAGCGAGACTACAATAATTTCTGCTTTAATTACTTTGAGAAAAAATACCTTGAAAGACTTACAAATGAGTGTATAAAGAAAGAACCCCCGAACGTAGAAATGGGACTTTTATAACAGAGTGAAGCAAGAGATGTGCAGTCTAGAGGAAAAAGATATACATTGTAACATCAGAAAGAGAGGAAACAGTGAAATGGGATGTAACATACCTCCAAAATTAGCAGAGAGGGGACAGAGCAAATTTAATTAAAAAGTAAAAAAAAACGGAGCTCCAACCAAGCAGAAGTAGAAGAAAAAAAGCATGCTTTGATTTTGTAATCCCAAAAAGCAATCTATTCCTAACCCCGACCCTGAAAGGCAGGAGTGAAGCTTCCTGGAGGGCTTCACCCTGCCCCTCTGTGCAGAAAGCAAACGAACACTGGCCATGTGAGTGAACTTTCTGTCTCCTATATCCATTTGTCCTTCTGTTTCTGTTGTTCCCCTTCTATCAATAATCGTAAAAAGAAAAGCATGTCCAAAAATGTGCCCCGCAGAAATTTAAAAAATGCGCCAAAAAAATAAGTCCTTTGTGAGGCAGCCATGTGGCGAAGCCATATTGCTTCACCTTCGTGGGTGGTTACCTCTGCCTTGCAAGGCACGCCCACTCCAATTCGTCACAGCCTTTGTTACCACCCTCAGCTCAGGAGAGGCACGCCCCCACCTCGGGTAACTGTGAGCTCAGATACAGCGGCCTCACCCTTCATCCCCCAAGCAGAGGGGGAGGAGATAGCGAGACCAAGCAGACCGAAGTGGCCCCGAAAGTACCCGAAGAGAAACCAACACAAAAGTGGGGGGGGCTCCTTTCCTCCGCAAGCTGCCGTACCTAGCGACAGACCCCAAGCAAGAGACCCTGAATGAAACAATGATACAGCACCGAAGTGGCAGTAGAGAAAAAACCAGCAGCACCCAAGAGCCAGCCCGGCTCCGGCAGCAGCAGCAAACGCAGCCAAAATCCCTACATCAACCCCAGTTCCAGCGACAGAGCAGAACAAGACAAAGACAAGCAGCAGTGATTTCTCGTCTCCTCAAATCCTCCAAAAGAAAGAGAAACTCAAGCAACCCTGGCCCCAGCTCCGAGGCAGTGGCGGCAAGAAGTTGAGCAACACCAGACCCCTGCACCAAGCAAAGAACACACATTAAAATCATCACAAGAAATCACCAAAGAAGAAGCTCAAACATACTGTTAAAACTCTAACCTAACCTTTTTAATTTTTTTACAGCTTTGGAAGAAAATCACACTTTGTAAATTGATCTTTCAGTGAAATTTGGAAAAAAAGACCATCTAATAATTTTAAATTAAGCATTTTTGTTTTGTCAGCTAAGTAAAATTGTAGTAACTTGCCCAAAAATCCATATTCCAAGCTAATTATAAAAGATAATTCCTAAATAATTTTCCTTTACAGGAAAAGATTTTGCAAAAATAATTTGCTTATTTAATTAGAATAGTTATTTCAAAATTCAAAAGTTTTTGCAAACTACCCCTATAAATTCTACAAAAAAATTTTCTTTTCATTTTCTTAAACATAAGTTATTAAATTCATCTTTGAAATTAATTAAAAAACTTTTTAAAATTCATATACCCCTAAAAATAATTTGTTTTTATAAATAACTCAAAAAATCTAAAAACCTCATGGTCATATAGCAAAATCCAGATATCAAAAGATAAAAATCAGATTTTAAGAAATTCTAAAAGCCATATCTCAAAATCAAAAAGCAACTATCTGCATGTTTTCTCAAAGTTCATATTTCCTATTAACAAATTCTTTATATGTTGCAAGTAATAAAAAGAGCAAAAACCCTCTCTACTCAAGAAGTCCTAATCAATTGTAAAAAATACTAATCTTTTTTCTTTTTCTCAACAGCAGCCATGTTTTGTCACATATATTAAATCAAACACTACATTCCTAAGTTTTATAGCAAATAGTAATGCAATAACAAACTTTTAACCATGCAGTTTGCATCAAAATATATCAACACTTGTAAAAAGTATCTCACATATCTCTAAATCAAACAAACGCAACCATGCCCAAACTATCAAGTTAGCTGTACCATCAGTGGCTGCAAAAGTTTATCTCCAAAATTGAAAGCAAATAGGAATAACACAATATTCAAACAAATTCATTTGTATAACTACACGCTTTTTAAAGTAAGTTCTACCTCAACACATGAAAGAAAAAAGACCAAACATACTATTAAAACATTTCTTGTAAGTACTTATTCTTAAACGCAGTTTTCAAAATCACACAATTTTTTCACCATATAAGATATCAAATTTACCACACAATATAACTACTTCATTCAAAGACCAAGCTATTGTAGAAACACATTCCCGAAAAAATAAAAATGTGGGAGTCAGTACTACTATAGAAAGGTTAAACAAAACTATATATATGTTTTTTAATTTCTCATATTCATAAAAATCCAGAAACAAGACAATTTTAGAGCCTGCCTTTTTATGGCAGGGAGGAAATTTTGTTTGTCTCCACAGGTCCTGCAAAAGAGGTCAAGTCACAACTACAGAAAAAAGAGAGAACAGCAGAAAACACCAAATAAGGACCATGCAAAAAACACTGAGTGAGAGCTAAACCATGTCTCCAAAAAAGACTTCTACACTTTCACACAACCTAGCAGTATAAAATTTAGAGCATTTTCAAAGTAGAAACTGAGTTTTTGTAAAGTTTAGACTAGTTAAAGAGTATTCTTTGTACTAAAAAAAGTTTTATAAGTTATTACTATCATATTAATAATAATATCTTGTTTATAAACTATATATGTTTGTCCTGGTTTAGGGCAAATTTGGGAGGAAACCTCCAAACAGGGTTCCTCTAGAGCAAACCCAAATGGCCCCTCCCCCCAGCTGGTCCGGGAAAAGAACTTTCTCAGAGAAAAGTGGAAAAAACTATTTAATCCATAATACCATAATTGAGTTATAAAACCAAATTATTAAACAATAAGTTATTAATATAATTATAATTGTTAACAAAAATGAGAATTTTTCAAAGTAACTTGTAGTAAAGCATCTCCTACACTCCCAGCAGGTGCTTTCAAATAGGGAAAGAGGTTCAGCTTACCTTTAGACATATTAGGAAGTTTACCTAGAAACTTCCATACCCTTCTGACAGGGATTGGCTCTGAGCCAGCACAGAAGTGTACATTCGACTCCAAGAATGTAACTGTTGTTACTCTCATTGGGTCAAGGGCCAAAAAGCCCACCTAAGCTGTTAAGTACTAAAGAGAGAGAACAAACTCCACGCTTTTCGAGGTGCTGTAGTGAGCAAGGAGTTTGTGTTGTGCTCGGCTTTTGTTTTGTTTTTTGTATTATTTTCCTTCTTTATTAAAACCTTTTTGATTTTTCAAGGCACACTCAATCATGCTGTCTCGCTAATTATTATAGCCAGGTTTCTGCCAGGCTGGACCCTCAGAAGTGTAGGTAAAACCCATACGTGGCGCCCGAACAGGGACCTTAGATTAAGGTGGCTAATTCGAGTTCCTCTGGCGTGCCCTCAGGCAGCTAGGCCATTTTCCCCTTGATATCGATTTTCAAATTCAAGCTCATGGTGGTTTTTGATCGTTAAAAAACCACATTGTTGGACTGAAGGCCTGGGGGGGTCTTCAGTCCAAGCCCCCATGTCTGGTGGAACGGGGAGTCAGCCGGAGCCACCGATCCTGGAACGCGAAGTGGAAGTCCTGAAGAACCAAGTTCTACAGGTACAGAGATGCCGCATGACCGCAGAAGATTGAGAAATATCAAGGGAGCTGGGATTCTGCCGAGATCTAACTTCGATGAGTGACATGGAAAACCAGCAAAGTGTAGTGGAGCAAGACATCTTTTATTACTTTAATTACAAGTTAACAGTTCAAGAGTTTAAGTTTGAGAAGAAACAGCTTAAAAAGCTTGTAAAAACACACCACTACAATTTAGTTCCCTCTATGGGCACAAACTGACTTAATAATTGCTCAAGAGCTTGACCAAATAGATTGGGGGACTCCACAAATCCCTGGGGAAGGGTGGTCCACCTGAATTGTTGTTTTCTATTTGTCTCAGGATCCTCCCACTGAAATGCAAAGTAATCCCGACTTTCCTCAGCCAGAGGACAAGTCCGAAAGGCATCCTTTAAATCTATTACACTGTACCAAACATCCTCTGGGGAGACCCTGTTCAGAAGGGTATATGGGTTTGCAACCACTGGGAACCGGGTCTTTGTCCTTTCATTTACTGCTCGGAGGTCTTGTACCAACCTGTAGCTCCCATCCATCTTCCTGACTGCCAGGATGGGTGTGTTGTGCCTTGACATACAAGGTTCCAAGGTCTCCTATTTCACTAGGTCATCTATCACATGCCTCAACCCCCTTCTCCCCTCCATAGATATGGGATATTGCTTGATTCTAATCGGGTCCTCTGGTCTTTCTATTTCAATGTTAATAGGTTCAATCTCCAACCTCCCTACTTCCCCTTGAGAGTACCAAACCTTAGAATCAATTTTATTCTCATCTTTTGCACTTAATTTGTATAGATTTACCACCAATTGTGAATCCTTTACGGTTAAATTTATTCCTAGGGCTATGATTATATCTCTTCCTAATAAATTGTAGTCTGCTTCCTCTACTAATAACAAGTATCCCAGGCAGATTTTAGACTCAGATTCTATTTCTACATCTTTTATCACAGACACTTTGAACCGGTTGCCTTTTGTGCCTATCACCAGCATTTTTTCTTTGCTTTTAAAACAACCTGGCATTAATTTCTGCAAGGTACTCCTCTCTGCTGCCGTATCCACCAAAAAAACTATTACTTGTTTTTGGGGACCTACCTTTAACTTTATCAAGGGCTCATTAGATGTTCTGGTCCCCAAAATAAAAAGCCCCCGACACCCCTAGTCTTCTTTAAAGATCTTTTCATCTCTTACCCTTTTTCTGCAATCCCTTTTGAAATGTCCCTTCTTTTTGCAATAGAAACACTCTGGGGGTTCCCTTTGGGGGTCTGAGTTCCTACTGGGAGGAACAGACTGTCTCCTCTGGGTACCGTAGCTCTGCTTTGTTCTTACCGAGTCCCGGGAATGTTCCTGCTTCTGAACCTCCTTTACAGCTGCAACAAGTACCTTTGCTTGCATTTTCTGTTTCTCCTCATCCCTCCTCATGTAAACCTTCTGGGCTTCCCTCAGTAAATCCTGTAATCCTTTCTCCTGCCAGTTGTCTATTTTCTCAAGTTTCTTCCTTATGTCCTCCCACGATTTGGCAACAAATTGGGTTTTTAGCAGCACTTCCCCTATGGGAGAATTAGGATCTGTCCCTGAATATACCTGCAGGCTCTTTTGGAGTCGGTCCAACCATTCCATCAGTGTTTCGTCTTTCCCTTGGCATTCCCCGAATACCCTGCTGATGTTTTGTCCCCTTGGCACCGCCTCCCGTATGCCCTGGATTATGATGTTTCTCAAATCTATCATATTTCGCCTGCCTTCCTCCATTTGAGCATTCCACACTGGACTTTGGCTGGGCCATTTCTGCTCCCTGGATGCCCCCTGGGGATTTCGGCGCTCCCAATCCCACATGCCGGCTTGTCTTATCATCTCCCTTTCCTCATTATTAAACAATGACCTTAATATCGATGTTAAATCTTCAAAGGTAAAAATACTATTCCCTAGAAATTCATCCAGTCTATCTGCCACCCCAAAAGGATCATCCATCAGTCGGCCCATTTCTTTCTTAAAAGCTCTCACATCCCCGGTATTGATTGGACCATTCACAAAGCCAATAATCCCTGGTGCAGTCGGCACTTCCCTTAAGGGGAGAAGATTGTGCCTCTCTTCTTCATTCTCACTCTCTTCCTCATTCGCTCTCCTTGCCTTACACCGAGTCCTGCTTGCCGGAGGAGAACTTACTGTAACTTGCTTTTTGGCTCCCGTTGGTTGCGGAGCCGGTTGGGGCTGAGGGAAAAGCGGTGGGGGTGGGGAGATGGGCACCTGTGCAAGGGAAGGTGGGACCTCTGATGGCTGGGAGGGAAACAAAGATGAAGGATGCGAAAGGGCCTGTGGGAGTTGTAGTCCCAAGGTTTGCGAGGGTGGTGCCTCTGGGAGTTGGGGGAGCAGTGCCGAGGGTTGTGAAAAAGCCGGTGGGGGTGTGGGGATGAGTGCCTGTGCAGGCAGAACATCTGGGGGCTGGGGTAAGAGTGAGGGTGGTAGCTGGGAAGAAGCCTGAGGAACCTGAGGAGGGAGTGTGACGGGGGCCTGAGCCGGTATGGCAATCGGAACCCCCAGCAGAGGAACCTGAGCCAGTACGGGCTGATTCATGGGCCCCGGAGGTGCGGATGGAGGCGCCTGAGCTTGCACGGGCAGCAGCCTGAGCACAAGATATGGAGGCGGGAGATGGTCAAGGGGGTCCCAAGTATCGCATCGAGGTGCGGTTCCCTTTTTGGTTTTCATTTAGAACATCCCAATCCTAGACCCCTCCCATAACTTGGCATAGTCTTTTTCTTCTTGGCCCTGCGGTTTTTTATTATCCACGTAATTGCTTAAGGCTTTGCAGGTCCATTTCTCAAATGTGCTGAATGTGGGCCAGATTAAATGGCTACTTATTTCCTTACCACCCCAAACCTCTATGCAATAGTGCATCATTTTTTCCTTGGACTTTCCTTTCCTCTTAGAACAGTCCTCCCAGTGTTCCAACATCCATCCCAATGGGCTATCCCGTGGGATTTCGAGAGCCCCACTCTCTTTTTCCAAGGCATGTTTCTCCTGAGACTTTTTCTGGGGCTTGCTCTTTCTCTGTCCCATTTTCCTGAACTTAGAAATTCACTTACCTTTGGAGATCCTGTGTTAGGTTTTCCTTAACTTCATGCCAAAAATCAGGGTCTCTTCCTGAACCTTGTTTTTACCCAAGTGGGTTCCGTTTTACCGGATTACTTACCCTTTCAGCGAACTAGACTGCAGGTTTTCAGATGGAGATGGACTTCCCTCTTGTTTCTTTTTCCTGGACTCTTACCAAGTCCTGAGCAAAAAGGTTTATCAGTTCCCAAACTCAAAGGAACGTCTCCTTCCCTTTTAGCTTTCCGTGATCAGTCCCCCAGTTTTTGGGTTTTTACGAGTGAAATGAGTTTTTTATTCAGAATCGCTTCCCTGTCGGCCGATCAGCTCCCTCGCTGATGGAAATCAGGATGGAAATGTGACCCTCAGGTCCACACTCGGGTCATGATAAAATCACGTCTCATTCACTAGCCTGATCACACTCATTCAACCAGCAATACTTACAGCTCTTTTTCTTGCGTGGGTTCTTTGTGCACGTAGAATTTTATGAGTGGAAAAAAATTGCTGCGGCTCCTGAAGACCTCCCTTGGTCTTCCCTGAGTTCCCTGAGATCTCTCGGATCCTAACCCCTTGTTTTATTGTGGCCTTGGCCTAAATTTGTTCATGATACAATTGGTGCTATGGGGTCTCCCACTCAGTCAGGCCACTGAAATCAGCGGGGCACCTCCTGAACAGATGCATTTATGGTCTTATTATCAACCTTGAGGACTGAGGCCAGTGCCTGGTGTAAGAAACAAAATGCCAATTTCTGAATTCAGTTGGATACTGTTTGCCTTGCCTGTGGTGAGACTTTTCTCTGTCCGTTGTTTAGCTCAGACAAATTGTTATTGTAATTAGAAATACCTTCCCTAAATGTTTTGTCTGTCAAATGTTAATTACCTGAAACCCCTTCCTTTGTAACTGTCCTTGCTGCCACTCCTGCCATAGCAACCATGGCTCAGGCCATAGCAACCACTGAAACAAACCTAGCACCGCCCTACATGCAGATGAAAAGACCTCAGGTGTTTGTGGGACAAAATTCGAACTTAAAACCCCTAAAAAAACAATGAGCCAACACAAACCAAAAACTAAAAATAACCACTCTAAGTCAGCAGAACCATGGAGACCCTCACACCAACCAGACCTGAGTTCCAGCTTGTCACCATAACTTCAGAAGTATCCCATACACAAGACTCCCCCAGGCTTTCCAATGAATCAGTGGAATTTTCCAGGGACTCCTGAGAGAGGGAAGCTCCCAGCTTGGCCGTGTGGAAGAGCTGATTGTCTCCTCATCCATCGGGAGCAGTGGCGGTATGTGCAGCCCCCAGAGCCCCCCACCTAGAGCTGATCTTAATAAAGGCATTAAACAGGAGCAAGTCTCCTTGCCCATTTATTTCACCTGGGAACAGTGAATTAGCCCCAGAGGCAGTGTGGACCAGCCCCAGCAGGCTGGCAGCAGGCAGGACAGCTGCTCCTCTTCAGGAGTTGTCTCCTACCTCCAGCTTTCTCTTCCTCCTTTTTCCTCCTTCTCCAGGAGGCCACAGTGACCTGGGGTACTTTTGTCTCTGAAGTTTTGGGGACATAGGGTCTCACACTGTGGGAGGGGATCCACCTCAAGCCAGCGGGAGTGGAGACGCAGGCGTACCCACACCCCCAGGTGACCAAATCGTGAGGGCCCTGTGTCTTCAAAGATTCTGGATCTTTGGCAAGGACCTTTGGCCTTTCATGGGGCTCTAACTGTGAGCTCCCTCGAAAGTGCCTTGTCACCGGTGGGTTCATGGTCTCAAAGGAACAGTTAAGAAAATTCAAAGTCAACAAGGCACGGGCTAGTCTTACGGATGGTGGTTCGATCCTGAGGATCGGTTGCTGCTGGCTGAGGACTCTTTTGAGGTTCTGATGAGTCCTTTCCACAATTGCTTGACCTGTTGGGGAGTGGGGGATGCCAGTTTTGTGTTGATGCCTTGGAAGGCTGACCTGAAACAGAGACTGGACAGAGCTAGAGAATAAAGTATGTATTTATTGAAAGGCCTCCAGGATCCAGCCTGGGCAGGAGAGGAGCTCGACAAAGGCTGTGCCCTGGCTGGACCAAGAATAGTCACAAAAAAACCAAAAAAAAATGGCATCCCGGTCACGAGGTCTCACACTTTTATAAGTTTTGGTCCATTTGCATATTGGGGTTTAATTGTCCAATTACAGCTTCAGATTGTGAGGTCTCATCCTTCTTGTTCCTCCTTTCAGTCCACCATTGTTTATGCTTTCAGGCCTGAAAGGTGTCCTTGGTTTTCGGCAGGAAAAGGATCTGTTTTGTCTACCTACTCTGTGAAGAGAGCTTACTGCCACTTAATATGAGGCTCAGAACTACATTCCTAGGCAGCACAGAATCTGCAAACATGAAAACTAAAACTTAAGGCATCAGTGTTCCACTCCCCATTGCTGCAGGAAGCTGCAGAATTCCCTGGATTTGTACGATGGTCCGTTGTCGATCTTCAGGGACTTTGGGATGACCAGGACAGAGAAAGCCTGGATGAGATGCTTGACAGCATCTCCAGCCTTCTCCCCTGTGTGGGCAGAAGCGAAAACAGCTACCGAGAACGTGTCTACAGAGACATGCACGTACTTCTGCTTTCCAAAGGGGGCAAAATGCGTGACGTCTGTCTGCCACATCTCACAGCTGGACAAACCACGGGGATTCACGCCTGTGGGCATGGATGGGAGGGCATATTTATGACAGTGTGGACAGCCGGCCACAATCGCTTTGGCCTGGTCACGGGTTAAGTGAAATTGCCGGACTAGACCTGGCGCATTTTGATGGTGGAGCTGGTGGCTGATCTTGGCTTGCTCGAAACAATTTGGCAGCGGGGTTACCTCCACAGGGGCAGCGAGAGCATCGGCTCTCCTGTTCCCTTCTGCTATCAACCCTGGTAGCTCTGTGTGTGATCTCGTGTGCATCACATAAAAGGGTTGCTCTCTGTGGGAAATCAGCTTAACAAGCTTAGAAAGCAACTGAAAGAGAGTGATGTTGGAAACTTCCTGCAGGACGGAATGTTCTGCTCTAGAAACTATCCCTGCAACATAACTTGAATCGGTTACTAGATTGAAAGGTCCAGGGAACGTCTCAAATGCTCTAACAACTGCAGCCAACTCAGAGACTTGAGGCGATCCTTCCATCTCAACAACGTCTGATTCCCACCGCTGAGTGAGAGGGTCCCGCCAAGTCATGAATGATTTGTGGGACTTTCCGGACGAGTCAGTGAAAACAGTTCGAGCATTGAGAGGCTCTTTGCTCTGGACACTTTTTAACTCTAATTGGAATTGGGCATCTGAACTGAAAATTTTGTGGGCAGGCCAATGAATAGAAATTTGGCCAGGGTAGTTATCTAGGGCAAACTGCAGTGCTTCGTTCTCTTGAAGCAGGTGTTCCAACATTACTTTTGTAAGTTGGCCCGAATTTAATTTGATTGGCATGTGAATGCACTCAAAGTCACAACCAGCCAGCTCTCGAAGGCGAACTCTGGCTTTCCGAATCAGGTCAGCCATCAGTTCTTGTGGCTTTGTCAACCTTTTGGACCTGTGATGGCTCAGAAAGACCCACTCTATAATAGAG